>CAJNDT010000030.1:65000-335148 GCA_905221615.1 Symbiodinium sp. CCMP2592 | reverse complement strand
GCTGGGACAAGCGTAGGATGCACAGCCTTCGGCGCCCTTGTCAGCCAAGTACTTGTAGCAAGCCGACGGCTTCTTGCCCTGGGTCCTCACGTAAGTAGAGAACTCCCCAGGGCTGGCACCACAGGCCGGGATGTTAATGCCGGCAAGCAGGGTGCAGGAGTTCTTCTTTGAGACAGAGAAGCCCTCGCAGTCGGAGTTGCTGTCACACTGCTTCGCACAACTGTCGGGAGAAGCGCTTGTGCGTGTGAGCTCCGAGGCTCCCTTGGAATCCTCGCAGTGTGCGTTTGCATAGGTTGTGTAACCAGAGATCGTCAGGGCGGGCGCTTCACTTTGAGCTTCCTCCGCCTTTCCCGTCTCGCACTGACTCTTGTAGTCAGGGCAGCAAGTGTTGCCCAGAAATGTCTTGTCACATCCAGGGAAACACTGGCATTCGTTCATGAGCGTCATGAAATCGAAACTCTTGGTGCAGCCGAAGGACTGACAGTTACCCTTCTTCTTCTTCAAAGCCCCTCCTTCCTTCGTCATCTTGCTAAGGGTCTTCTCATCGAAGCAGAAGTTCCAGTTCAGGTTGAAGGTGAGGTCGTCGCCTGCAGGCTTCTCCTGATCTGTCTTCCCGGTGCATCCGAAGTTCCAGTTGTAGTTGAACTTTGGTGCCGCTGCCGATCCCATGTCGTTTGCATGGGTGCTCCGGCTCTCCCGCCGCAGCTGCCGCAGGGACAGATCACAATCTTCCGAGTCGCAGGCATCGTCCAGCGCTAGAGCGCTCGTGGGCTCTGGAATCTCCTGCGCCAGACTCGAGCCTGAAAGGGCAAGCGCCGCCAATGCGAAACCGAACATGTCGGTCGAAACGCTTCTAGCAGGGACAAATGCAACTTGAGCCAGTGCCCAACAAGATCGCACCTGACGTCCACCAGCAACAACGTGACGCCTGTGCTTGCAAGTTGCGACACCACTGACTCAGCATGCGAATCAAGCTGCGAGCGCAAGTTGATGACTTTCGATGCATGCAACGCGCTTGCACGATCGCAGAAACTATCAGATGTCGCTGCCAGATTGCCCCTCTGGCACTAAATCTACTGCTATTCTTAAATGCATGGCGGCAGCCACTTCTGGGATGTATGCCATGCTAAATCAAAACCTAAGGTGCGGCATGAGCCTCTGCCAACCCAAACGGCAACACACAGCAGTCTACCACGCGATAGACAGCACAGAGCCTCCAGATGATGTCGTACATACATGACAGTGTTACTTTCCGCTGAGAATACATTGCCTACCATTGCATGACGTACTCTTCAAGGTCTTCCAGAAGGCGATCACACCGCAGATATCACTATCACTGGCTGGTGCTTGCAAGCCCTATCCGTAGACATCTTTCACAAATTCAGAATCATGTCCCAAAGTAGCTGCTGCCTGCAATCCTGGTGAAAGTCTTACCAATGTTGAAGTGAGCTAGTTTAGCATACTATCCGGCCAACAGTGTGCTCCTTCGATCTCAACTATGCACCTGCCAGGCTAATCATTTGGACTATAAGGCAGCGGAATGCTGCCCTCAGAGTGCAGCATAAGAAAACCAGCGTACAAGCTCGTTCCTCGGGCATTATCCGGAGATCAATCCGCCTGCAGCGGAAGAGAGCGACTCTGCAATGCCCATAAAGGCTTCCTGGAGCGTGATTCCATCGACGGACTCCATGTAGCTGCTCTTGCTAGCAAACTCGTCTTGGCCTGCATTTTGTTTCGCAGTATCCACAATCTGAGTGAGCACATACTTGCCCTGTGCATCTCCTGGAGGGAACTGGACGGTGTGTACACGGAGGGCCTGGGTTGAGGATCGACCTCCTACTTGAGCGAACAGCCGTCCGAGAGACGTGGCTGGAAAGTTGGCCCACCCGTCGGACAGCAGCACGATCATGCAGCGGTGCCCTGTCGGTGTTTGGGCCACATGCGGAATGATGGCTGAGATTGCAGTTTCAAAGCAGGTTTGATAATTGGGCTGAAGAGTGCGAAGCCAGGTATCATTGAGGTCCGAGATTGGCAATAAGAGCGGACCCTTCTGCACATGCGTGTTGAAGGCCAATAGCGAGACCCTGTCCTCCGCACTGCTGTGCAAACGTTTTTCCACGAAGCTCTGCACTGCTGCAATCGCGCAGCCGAGACGATTGGGATGTGACCGTCGCCAGGGCAAGGTTTGCGGCACTACATCCTGGTAAGCCATCGACCCGGAGCTGTCAATCAGGAAGATCGTATGGACAGGAACACTCTTCTTGTGTGAGCAGGAAAAGTGGTGGCCATCTGCCGAAACAATTCCACCATGCTGTGCCAAATGCCTCTCAGACTCGCCGCCTGAGAGAGGACTGTGCCACAGCGGCAAAGTGCAAAAGGACGGGTGCTCCCCATCCTTGGTGTGAGACTCGTGGGGGCAACAGTGATTGCACTTGCCGAAGATCTCTTGGTCCTCATTCGAGCAGGGATCCTTGAAAGCGATACTCTCCCAAAAGGCTGCATGTGTGAACTCATCCTTCGGAACTTCTGGATTTGGCTTGTATCGTCTCTGCGAATGTCTGCGACCAGGCATTGCGGAGATGCAGCAGGGTTGATTTTGCGAGTAGTCCGCACACAGCTTCACGTGCGTGTGGCCACCTCGGTGCTTACAGCATGATCTAGCAAACAGAACATTGTGAACCACTGCAAGAGCTGCCATTTACATTCGCCCGGCTTTTTGTTTGCGCAGAGGCAACTGGGGCTTCACTTAAAAATCTAGACCGCTAGAGAGTCTTTTCCTGGGCCTGAATGCAAAATAGCGTGCAAGACTCGGTGTAACACAGGATTAAGGCGATGCAACTGCCATCAAACCATCCCCCGAGTACTCTAGGCAAACGCACAAACATATCCATGACAACAGGATGTGCTCCGACAAACCACAGCCCATCCCGGGAAGATCCTGGTAGGACCAGTGACCAGTGGGTCTCTTTGACCCTATGAGGCGTGGAAACCGCTCAACACTCTCGGGCTACATGAATTCAGCTAAACTGAGCTTTGGACGGCCTGCCCGGTGGCAATACATATTGCACATCTCTGCAACGCCGGATTCAGATGGCGCATACTTGCGGGAACCCAGTTTGAAAACGTCCTGGTCCGAAACAAAATATGTCCTACGCATATTGCCGTGTCTGGTGTCATGTTCTCCAGAATGCTCCCAGGGCAGCGTGCAGTAGTAACCGCAAGTTGGACATTTCGCATCGCAATAGTGCACCAAGTTCTCGGTCGTAGAATGGATGTGACTCCCTTCGTGCTCTCGACTCTTGGCAGGAATGACTTTGCAACATGTCTTTCGAACGCCATTCTGCTCTGTTTCGATTGCATCGTAGTCGAACTCGTCATGCTTGCCAGTGAACTTCTCTTTCTTCATCACCAATTCGGAATAGATCTCGCATATTCCCGGTGCTTCACATTCATGCGGGCACTGATGCGGCTGATCGCACATGCAATCTGACTTCCCGTCTGCATGGAAATGGTCTTGTACCGAACACATGAAGGAGCACTTTGGGAACGAGCATTTGTTCGGGCATGCAATTATGTGACACTCGCATCTGTCATGCATCAAATCGTGTGGAAGAACACATGTGTGAGAACATCCAGCCAGCGAGCATGCCTTGCCACAATGATGTCGGGACGATCCACAGATGTGGGCTTCGTCGGGGGAGTGGCCGGGCTTCAGCACACATCGACCCCCGCAGTTTCCCCGTGAGCTCAGAGAGCACTCGTGCCCACAAGTGTGGGAAGCATCGCCGCAATCATGTTGTTCGCTGTGGCCGGCTACCAATGTGCAGACGCTCGCGTTGCCGGACTCCTGGCAATACTTGCAGAACGAGTGGCACCTGTGATCTGTACCACAGTCGTGGACACCTTCTGCATGATTAATCGGCAGCATGCATGGCAAACGGCATTCTGTGCAAGTCATTCTGCAGATGCGCAGTTGCTGCTGCAGCCTGACCAAGACACGGGCTGCTGGCAGGGGCAAATATGGGCAATCTAGTAGCCTTCGTCCAGCTAACTACATTTGACAAGGTTTGTGTCTTTGCAAAGAGCTCTTGTCGAGGAGCCGCCTGTTACTCCATAGCACAGCAGCCAGCATGCGGATTGACTTGGTGCACGGATATGCTTTGGCACACCCAAACTGTTTGACAAGCAGAACAGGTTAAGTTGCCTGTGCACCAAACCGAACACAAAACCTTCGGGCCTGGCGAGCATCGTTTTCGTCTGCATCATGAGGCGCTGCGCATCACCTTCCTGAGCAATGTGGTGTATGTTCGCCTCGAGCCACGCCACAATGCGCTTCTGACGCCTGTCTGACAGCGCATTCAAGACCTGCAGAAGCTCGTCTGCTGTCAGGACATTCGTAGCAATCTCCCGTACCTTCGCGATCAAATCAGCCATGAGTTCGCAAGGCACCTGCACCTCGTGGCAGCCATCCCGCTCGATCACTTTCGCCAGAAGAAGGCCTTCATCTGCCAAAGCAGACAGCACTTTACTAGCAGGTTCCTCCGTGCTGGTGTCGTGCGCATCTGTCACCAACGTAAAGGTTTTGTTGCTGCGAAGATGAAGAAGTGGGGTTGGTCCATCCTGCAAGCTGCACACAGATAAAAGTCAGGAAGATTTTCGAGGGCGCGAGACTTGCATGACTGTGGGGTGGCACTCCTCTGTCATGGCCATGCACCCAGCCATGACAGCAGCCGGCAAGCAGTCGCTGAGGCTGGCAAGCAGCATCTTTATCTTGTTCTGGTCCTCGCACTTCAACCGAGTTTAAGTTGCAAGGAACTCGCAGGGAAGCTTGCTTATGACATTCATATCTAGGAGCAGCTTGTACACAGGGGCCACGTTAGAGAACTGCCCTAGGATTTCCCAATCGCAAATGTATTGGTGGCCTTCAGTGAGCTCACAAGCTGAGGCCGCTGCGGTAGGCGTCCAGTCTTTCATCGCCATCTTTGCCATCAGAAGCTTGGTATTTCGCATGAACTGACGGCCAGTCTCAAAGCAACGGCCAGATTCCTGCAAAGAGGGATGCAGGCTCAACACAGTGACAAGTCAAAGCGCACCTTCGCAAAAATGCAGGTGCTCAGTTACTTTGCAGTGGAAGTGTGAACACCCTGAAGAAACAACCAACACACTCTTCCGATTTGCACGCAGCGAGTCTCCAGCGGCCTGCACGGCTTGCACCTTGCTGGTCAGTGAACTGAACTCGCGGTAGAATTCGGAACGACCCAGTGCCGGAAACGGTAATATGCCGACCTTACGTATACCAGCACGCGCAGGCAATTTGTGAATGTTTGCCAGCTGAGTGGTCACAAATGCTGGAGTAAGCCCACGGCACGGCCCTGATACAAGCGCAGAAAGAAATTGTCCTCTTTGTCTCTCGCGATGATGTGCTGGATTTTCTGCTTGAACTCCTGCGCCACTTCTTTAGCATCTGAGACCACATCCTTCACCACGATCTGGAACATTCCGTTGAAGAGCTCGTCATCTCCCTGAATCAACTTCGCACCCTGCTGCATGCGTGAGAAGATGTTTGCTGTGTCAGAGTCCAGACGGTTCTCAGTGCGGAAGAGGGAAACATGTGAAATCGCCGCATTGAAGACCTGAGAGGCGCTGCGGAGAAAGAACTACAAAAACACATAGCTGCGAGCGGCCTAAGGCATTGTCCATGTAACCATGTAGTACCTCTAATGTGTACATTCGCGTATTCAGACACGGCCGGCACCAGGCCTGCACTCAGAACTCACCTGAGGCCTGCACCGAAAGAAGCATGTCCTCCTGCGCAGATCGTTCGAAGGAGCCAAGACCCTCAAAGTCCAGCAAGACGTAGGTTACATCATCGAACTCCCGGACCATCATCCAAATTCCATCGGTGCCTTGGGTGGAGATCAAGATGCCATGGTCCACGATCGAACACCAAGCACCCGAACGTCTGAATCTTACATCTCCTTCCCCTGCAAAGCGCACGATGTCACGAGTGGGTTGGCAACAGCAACTAGGCTGAGGCTGGTGCAGCGGCCTCCCGAAGTGTCAAAGCATGTACCTCAGAGGGTCCAAGCTGGGTTCAGGGCTTTTGAGTGCAGACGGCTGTTGGTCTCCGGGTAGGCTTAAGCTGACCGTGTGCTTCAGCTTCGAGAGGAGTTTTAGAGTCTTCAGACAGTTGGCCTGCCAGGTGGTTCAGCATGTAGGATTTTCCAGTCGACTGCTTGCCCATACTGGATATGACAACGACAGGGTTCTCGTTCGTCTCCAGGATGAGCTCATAGAGGCCGAAGGAGATGAAACCAGAGAGTTCGCTTAAGTGGGTGAAGTCCGCAACATCCTCGCGCAGGCCATCCTTCAAGATCACGAAGGACTCGTTCTCCGCACGAGCAATTTGAAGTGGCACCATGCAGATCAACTTCCGAAGAAACCTGGCAACGTCTTACAAACGACGCATGCTTGTAGAGGCAAGCATTGAGGCAGCTGATGTCACTGGCGACTCGTACATTTCACAGGTCTTGAGGCCTAAGTCCTCTGTTCACGCGATCTGCTGTCTCTAATAAGCTTCTTGCCTGCCCCCAAAAAACAATTTTGCGGGCGAAGGCGCTGAGAGAATGTGCTTTGCGTCGTACTGTGCCAGGCTCCAATGTCACAGAAGGCCGGGTCTACACTGGCGAGGGGAGTATAGGATACTTCCTTATCTCGACAGCAACGAAGTGCATAAAACCTATTTATCAAGTTTCGCGCAAACAAGGCCGAGCTTCCAGTTTCAAGTCTTCGAGGGAGGGCTTCTGCGTGTCTTGCCTCAACTTCTGGATGAGGTCATGGATATACTGCCGCAGATCGTTTGCGATTTGGTTGTTCTCGTCGGCACATGCTGGACCAAGGACGGTCAGCTGGGTTGTCCGGGACAGCTTTGCCGTGGGGCTGGAAGCCAACGCAGGCTGCATTGTGAACTTCGAAAGAACCTGGTAAAGAATGTCAAAGCAGGAGGTACTGCCACTATCAGGCTTCGCGGCCGCGGACTCCAGAGATGCACCCGTTTGCTCCATGGAACAGACCTGCTCAGCGGTCTGCAACTTCAGGCGCCACCCTCTGACAGCACGCGCAGCAGGATCAGCCAGCACAAGGAAGTCCACTCCGTATAAGCGCAGCACATCTACCAAAGGCGCACCTTCATCAGCCCCATGTTGTTGAAATGCGTCTGGCAAAGGAAGCGTCTTGATGTGGCGACCATCTGCAGACAGGAACACTTCCACAACCCAACCTGGGAGCATGGCATCATCTAACGGGTCCTCTCGGCGAAGAGCCAACAAAGCCATGCCAGTGGAGTCAACCATCGTCTTTGCATGTTGAGTAATGCTGAATCCCCTTGGGCGCATGGACTTGGCGACAAGCTCGTACACCCTGACGACATTATCATGGAAAACGAAGCAAAGTTGCTTGGCCTCCAATAAGAAATGCATCTGAACCAGCACTGCGCTCTCTTTGTAAGTTTCCAGGTGGATGGGGGCACAAAACTCGGAATGCCACGAAAAGTGTTCGTCCCAAGTGTAAACTGCAACAGTTTTGGACTCAGCCGAGTAAAGTGCCAGCATTCGCAAAGTCTCATTGAAAGCAACTGCGTTGATGGTCCGCTTGATGTGCATCAGCTCTTTGCCTTGCTGCTGCCGAGGGTGGCAATACACCTTAATGCTTTTATCCTTCTGGTAAACTACAGAGAAGACACGATCCTGTCCCACGCTTCCAAGCAAGTTCACACAAGCGGGGTCGTGCGCATTGAGTTGCAAGTTCTTCGTCATGGGCTCAAGCTCCAGCTGGAAATGGCTGTCTGATGAAAGCCCTTGCTCGAAGCATTGCTTCTCCACCTTGAACTGCTGGATGCTGCAGTACAGCTTCGGAGCTCCTTCAACTTCAATGGTTGCTCCAATCTCAAAGTTGCTGTAATATCGCGGTTTCAAACTCCGAAGAAGGCAGCGCTTCGGATTCGCAGGGGCGAGATTCTGTACTTCACGCTCGCAGATGCCTCTCCATTCATCAGAAAGCTGGTTGAACTTCGATTCTCTGTCGGACTCGAGCTCTTTGAACTTTCTGTCCAAGCTGCTCTGTGTGCCTTTTGCAAACAGCAAATCTGCAAAATCCTGCAGTCGTTTGTCCAAGCAGCTTTGCAACTCCTCTCTGCACAAGCCGAGCGTCTCGTAGTATGCTGGCTGCTGGAGAACGCCACTGTCAGCTTTGTTCTTGATCATCTTCGTCACCTCCTCTTTGCTGAATCCCTTGGACCAGCCGAGGCGGGCGAGTCCACGTTGGAAGAGTGAAGCTTCGCCATCAGGCACCAATTTGCTGTACCACTCATTGAAGGAGTTTTTCTCATTCTTCACGGCATCGACGCACATCTCTTTCGCAACATCTGCCACATCCATACTCGAGTGTAGCCACTTTTGTGAATTCGCAACGGTGGCAAAGCTGTACATGACCCGCATCTGGTGGAAAACGGCCTTTGCCTGCTTGATCAAGCCACTTAGGGTTGCGACACTGGCCCGCTTCGTGGCAGTGTACGCATCTCCCCACGACTTGTTGAAGGGATCTTCCTTTCTCATCCACAACTGGACTTCTCCATCGTCTCGTGTTTCCTTTATCCGCATGGTCAGGACATGTCTGCCGAGATGGTTGACAAGGTTGGCATACCAGAACTCCAATCCAAGCCCAGTTCCCTTCCGAAGTTCACCCTGGACTTGTCTTGATTCGACCATGGTTTTGAGGACCAGCGTGCCCGATTCCTTGCTCACAATGTTGAAGGACAAAGTCCTGGCAATGACAGCTCTGTGTATCCAGAGCAAGACATGCACTCGACCATAGTTCAGCGGACTTCGAATGACTTATCGGCATCTGTCAAGCTCGACTGGGGCATGGGGCTGGTGCCTACTGTTACCTGGGAATTGGAGTTGCTCGGCACGAACCCTAACTTCCTGCCACAGCCATTGATCCTCTTGTAATTCCACTGGCCAACGAACTTCGATGTTGGATTGCTGGTGAGCTCTCCGGGGAACTTCTCAGTCAACTTGCTGACAGCGCTCGAGTCTACCAACCCCTGCCGAGGCTTGGTTTTGATGCCAGAGCTGCTGCGATCAAACAACATATCTTTTCATGTGAACACTCCCCAGAACCTGCATGGCATCGGCGACATCGCCGACCACATCTTGCCTGAGGCAGTTCAAGCTAGGGTTGCCCTTCCATGCGCTTTCCCTGGTCAACATTGAACGAACAACAGTCTGAAAGTCAAACCGACCGTCGCCTGCACATCGGACCTCGGCTGGGCAAGGCGAAAGCGTGATGGGGAAACAGTTTTAACCTGCTTAGTTGTGCTAGATACGTAGTGTATGCATCAGCATCTGACGTTAATTGTGCTTGTGTATATGTGTGGTCTGCAAGATGACAGACATGCTACAACTCCGCAGCAGGTAGCCCAGGGACACTTCGTCTCTGATGAAAGGCAGTCTCGAAGGCAATCGCGGTGGAAGACGTGTGCCGGGTTGCACGGCAGGCTGACGCTGGATGAATCTAGCCTTTGTTCAAAAATCTCAGCCAATGCGAGATGTGCTCCAACGCGAAATGCATCACTGTACCACACTTTGCTACAGTTTATGCGAAAACGGCACGGTCATGAACAATGAACAGCTTTTATCAGCCTACTGGGCGCAGTTGCTAACCAGCGGCTGAGCAAGGCAAATGCTGCATTCCAGACCAGATCCTCTCAACGCAAAGAACTCGAGTGGGAATTCCTCCAAGACCTCCTTGTTCATAGTCTCCTTCAGCATCCGGAACAGCTCAGCTCTTTCGGTCCGAGCGGTCTCTGACACGGCTTGAAAGCGCTCGTGGAACTTGATCGCCATCTCTTGCTGCTTTTGCTCGTAAGCATCTTTTACCTTGCGGTATGCCTCGGGCGCCACACACTCCAGGAAATGCTCGCAGTGTTCCAGTTTGAGAGATGGAGCAAACTGCACCATATAAGTCTCCTTGATGTCGCGGAAGAAGTTCGTGATTGTGTCATTTCGGATCAAAGTTTCATCGTGTCGCCCCGCGGCTCGTACCCAAAGCGTACCCAAAGTTGAACGACTCTTTCCACTGAATGTGCGGACAGCTTCGGCTCCAAGACTGTGTGGGAAAGGAGCAACAAAGCTGGCGCCCAACGTGCAGTCGTCATCACTGGCAGCCTTCATGCTAATCTGGATGTCCATGTTCCTTCCGATTGATGCTGGCCGAGAAAATCAGGGTTTTTCACCCCAGACTAGGTACCTTAATCGGGGACGGCGATTTTGCTAGTCACGGGTCGCTGTCAAGGCCTACGTTACGCTCCGCTCCTGGATGTTCCAGATGCTTGCACGGTCTGGCCACGAGCCTGCACAGCATCCAAGTCCTTCTGACCGACGAGCCAGCAAATGTCCGGAGTGAGCTGCAGCAGGAACTGCACAAAACTGATGAATGGCCGTCGCAATGCCTGGTCCCATCCGCACTGGCCCGGCCACAAGATTAACAGCAAGCCCTGCTGATGGTGCAGAGCATACAGGCCAATCGATGTAGTGAGTGAAGCTACGGCTTGTGGAGGCACAGCGCAACTCTCGAGAAACTCTTTGATGCCCTGTGGCTCTCCGAGCACTCCAAGCACGTGCATCTGTTTCTTGTCAAGTTTCTCGAAGTTCAGCCGAAGTTTGGGAACTGTGCATGCGCTGTTGGGCTCTATCATGTTGCAAAGGTTAATGACCTCGTCTATGTTAGTTACCGGCTTCGCAACATGCATCGCATCTTGCAAGTCCGTCTGAAGCACGATGACTTGGACCATCGCACTGTTCGACTCCTGGACAATTGGAGCTTCGTCGGCATCCGCCATGACGACATCCCAACCATCTTCGCCGGCCTCCAGGCTGTTCAAGTGCTCATAGAAATCTTCATTGAGCTTGACATCACCGCACTGCTTGTCAGCTGCGCTCTGCGGACCTGCATCGGCCATGTCCACGTCAGACACCCCCAGCCCTGCATTCGTCTCTGGAGTCGTTCCACACGAGCCAATATCTGCCTGTGCACGCATGAAGACTGCGAAACGCTTGTGCATGCTTGTTAGCTCAAGCTTGCTGCATGCACCGACCATGCAGAAAGAAGCAACGCCGGCCATGAAGACTATTACAGACGTGCTGTCTAAACTGTCAAGTTTGCAGAACAGTTCATGAGGTTCGACAGAATGCCGTGCCTGCTTGACCTTCAGATCATTTGTGGGTATTGTCGGCCTCGCTACCGGCTTTTGGACACTCGCTGCCGGATCAAGCCGCTGTCGCTTGGCATCTGGCCCTTGGCTCAGCAGCCCAGCCAAGACACGATCGAACCGTCGCTTCTGCAACGTCTTCATGCCCATTTCTTGCAGATCATCGTGATTGACATCTTGCAAGTCAATCACACTCTGCACCCCCAGCCGCTCCAAGGGCTCCGCGAACTGTTGAAGTTCCGCATCCTTCAAGAACGCATGCACCGCCGCTTCCATGAGCTGGAGTCTTGGCTACACGTCCTTGTGCAAGGCCGAAATGGCTATGCAGAGCAGTGCTGCATGGACATTCGAATACTTTGGGAGCGCCGTTTTGACTTCAGATGTACGTCCGCCGATGTATTGCCATCTTGGTCCTTGCTGCAGCCCTGGCTTCAATCGCTCTTGTCACCAATGAAAGGCAAGTTTAATACACCGTTTCTACGAACAAACTCGTCGCACGACTTTTGACTTTCTGCCAGGTGCAGCATGTCTTAACAGAGGCCCGGCAGCAGTACCTGACCACGGACAGGAATCCGGCATCGTAAGCACAACTTGCTCAATAATATTGTTATGAAGCCTAGCTCGAGAAGATCATCAACAATGACCTGTTGCCCGTAAGAAGTCCCCGCGCCTAGAAGCAGAACTTGCAGGCAAGCGGCAGACCGGGAAGCACTGAAGGACAGCTGTTGACCTGCAGGCTGCGGAGCTTTGGCCAGGGAGATATCTGCCGTGTTTCAGACTAATTAAACCACATTCCCGCCTGAGTCCTCCTTCCAGACCAGCCGGCAATATTCCTGCCACATGTGGCTCAGCTCGGGACGTACGCAAGCAAGTCGGACTCCTCTCCTTGGTGTGTTGCAACCATCTTCTGTTGGCCCCAAGCACATCAACAACACGACGCCTATAATACTAAAATACAAGCCTTCTGATACTAATGTCTACGTATGCACGAAAAAGCAGCCCAGTCTCTGGTGTCTCTCCTTCAAAGTTGTCTCCAGAGTCTTGCGTTGCGGGGCGAACTCTGCATGCTGGCTTCTGCATGCTCTTAATGATGCGTGGGACTCCTGTATCCATTCCAAACGCTCTGGATGCAGGGTTCTGCTGGTCGAGATCTGGCTCGTCTCTTGAAAACTTGGATTGGAGCCAGACGTTTCCAGCGGCTGCCACTTGTCGGATGAAGACAAAGTGCTCTTCACCCGTCGCCTGTCTGACTCGACAAACTCCAGAAGTGCCACCCTTCATCCCTTCACCCCTATCGACCACTATTTCGCCACCCTTACCCTCCCTTAAGCCCTTCTCTTTCTTTACTGACCAAACATCCAAGATTTCTGCAAAGTTCGACCCAGCTTCAGGCTCCCGACATGTTCGTTCCAGTCATAGTCAGAGCCCCGCGAGGGAAGCTCGAGCTCCACCGGTGGCCCTGGCCAGGGGGACACAGATAGGAGCATAGGTATCACTGCTAGAGGCTCTACGGTGATGTATTGTCACCACTTCAGTAGATTGAAAGAATACGGTGTTTTTGGTGGTAATGCAGTACGCATGATAGCATGATTAGCTGTGATTCATGGCGATGTTTACAAAGATCACACGATGGTGTCGATCAGCACTCCAAAGACCCCGAAGCCTACAGCAGCTTCAACCGCAGTTCGCAGTACGCACTCCATTCTGAATCTAAGCTTCAACTCCTTAAGCCCTGAACCTCCTGAACTCCTTAACACCGGAAAGCCTGATGGCCTAAACTCCCAAGAATCCTGAAGTCCCCAAGCCCTGAATATCCAAACCTCAGGTTAGAGATCTGAACCCCCCCCAACCCTCAAAAACCAAAAATCTCGAAACACCTCAACTTCTGAACCCTC
The DNA here is from genome assembly GCA_905221615.1 of Symbiodinium sp. CCMP2592. NCBI lineage: Eukaryota > Dinophyceae > Suessiales > Symbiodiniaceae > Symbiodinium > Symbiodinium sp. CCMP2592. The sequence continues at coordinate 321,984 of CAJNDT010000030.1, read as the reverse complement.
GAAACCTTCCGACACCTTTGCAGAACCCTTACAAAAATCGACATATGCGAATTCCTACGATGCCCTTCCAGAACCCGTCGTAGCCAACCCCAAAGTCCCTTGGTACCCTAAACTACTCTCTCAAGCCTATGTACCAATAACCTAAGCATTGTATCCTACACCCTGTGTTCCCTAAGACTCAAACCTCCCTGAACCCGAAACTGCTAAACCCAAAGCCTAAAGCCTAAACTCCAAAACCCTCCGGAGGAGTCCGGTTCCGGTCCTTGCAAGCAGGACTCGAGGATGCCCACGTGCTCGAGGAAGCCAAGAGCCCGATCCTGGTGGAGCTGTCTTTGGTTTCGGTTTCGGGGTCCTTCTCTGGAAGTTGAGGGGTGTACAGGGTTTTTCGATATGAGGTGGTAGGGGGAACTACGGGGTGTACAGGGCTTGTTGATATGAGGTGGTAGGGGGCTTCGGTTTTAAAGGCTCTGAGGCTCTGCGCAGGGTTTGAGGCGTTCGGGTTAAGAAGACCCTGCACACTGAACATGAAGAAATGGCTGCTTTCACACGCGAAATACCCAAGCCCTGCACCCGAATTTATACTGAAAGCTCCACCACGGATCCAGCTTCATGAGCTTCTGCAAAGCCTCCTGTGGATCCTCCAGGTCCTCGATCGCCTGGTCAACTTCGTGATAAGCTCTGAGCTCTCACTGTGCATCTACCTGTCTGCCTATCCGTTCTACACTAATCTAATTTAGCCTAATCTCATCTACTCCATCTCTTTCTCCAAAGTATGTACGCACCTGTATAATCTACAACTATGTGTGCAGTAATGTGTCTATACATATATGTGAGATGTATGTATAAGTGCATACACATGCATATGTAGTTTCATGCGCCCCCCCCGCCATACGATCCCTGTGCATAATGCATGTGCACTACGTGCACTAGAATCTCGTACGTGAGGGCTTTCACTCCTGGGCCTCCTCGGCACGTGCAACGAAGTGCACCACACTTGTCTTCGCTTCCAGCAGGCCCGAATATGTCTGAACTTTTGGAGGAATAGGCTTCGGACTGTCGGTTGGATCAAGCGGAACATCCAGACCCACAGTTGCCAGGAAGGCGGATGCAGCGAAGGACGCCTGGCTGGATTTCTGCTCGACCACCAGCGTCTCTAACTCCGCCATCACCATCGCCGCCTTCGTGTGCGTCTGCTTTCCCTCTTTCGGGGTGCCTGTGCTCACAGGTCTCGGCGAAGGCATGGAGTCGTGCACGAAGGCCTTAGCTCACTGTCGAAGCGAAACGCAGCAGAGCTGGAGTCATCGTGTAGCTCCATTCTGAGCTGGCCTCGTCTCCAATTTTGGGCCGGCTGCTCGCCGCAGTGGGAGTGGTCTTCGGTGTGGGCAGCTGGCGAGAGCGGCCTGCGACAGCCAAGGGCACAAATAGTTGAATAACGCGAGCAAAGCTTCAGGAATGTCGGTGTGCCTTGAGCAGCTGATCGTCCCTGCGAAGACAGGTCCTGACCACTCTCTTGGCTTCATCGTTTCTGCAGGCACAGGGAAAGACATACTTGTAGCGCCGGCACACGGCACAGACCTTCGGAATCACCGAGCTGGATGCCAGGTATTTTTCGTAGGAGTCCCACTGGTTCGATACCTGGAGTTTCGAGTCTCCGAAGTATGAGAACATCTGTCAGGAAACTCCGAAATATGAGAACATCTGTCAGGAAACTGAGGCTCGGACCAAATCATGATCGCCGCTGGCATTTTCAAAGTCCCCCACATCCTCAGCGCTCTGCAGGCAGGTATCTTTATCGCAGGGCTGGAACATTCAGTGCAAACCGGGCCCTGTGCACTCAAAGGGCTTGGAGCTCTTGGTGGGTCTGCCTTTGCACGACCTGCCGCTGAGGTTTCCTGGCCTTTCTCGGTTTTGGGGGCGCTCTGACCGGAAAAATGGTTGTTGGGTGGGCGAGCTGTGGCTTGGCCAGCAGTCGCCGTGAAACTTCTAGCATTTGCTGTGCGTGAGTCTCCGGGGTTCCCGGAAGGCGTGGGTTGGAAGGCATGAAGCTGGGACTGCTTGGCAGCGGCCGGCGCATCTTCCGGCGGCCTCTTTGTCTGCGGCACGGTCCTTGTAGTAGCCGTGGCGTGATGCAAAGGGGATCGGGACAGTTCTGGAGATGCGTTGATGTCATTGGACAGCTTTGGAGCGCGGCTCCGCGGTGATGATTCCTCGGAGCTGGATGGTGTTGCCTTAGCATTCTCTGCTCTGTTGGAGCCGCCGCCAGCAGAGCGAACCGCGGCTTCAACCGGATAAGGATCTCCCCAGCAGCCACCGCCGCCATGTTCCACATCAGGACCTCCGGCAGCACCATCACCAAAGTCAGATGCGCCTCCGAAAGTGCCGGTGCCATCCTTGGTCTGGACCGTCGGCGACAGCTTTGCGAGTGGGTTTCCGAGTCGGAAGGCTGACCAAGGAATCCTGGCTCTCATGAAGCTCATGCCCGTGCGTTGGCTTCCTCCGCTTGGGGATGCGCTTGGCAATACAGGTTGGGGATGGCGGCCGTGCAGTTCCCCGGTGTTCTTTCGGAAGAACTGGCTGGCCAGGCGTGGGGTGTTTGGGCTGCGCGGTGCTGTGTTGAGGCCGTTAGGGCTGTGCAGGCCTTGCTGTGAACCGGGTGGTGGGCGAGGTGACAGGAGTCCCGGAGCTGCCCCCTTAGGGGAGCCATGAGGGTACTGCGGAAGCGGCGGAAGCTCGTACATAGTCGGAGCGGAAATGCTTCCGGCCTTCGGCGATCTCCAGTCTCCAGTCTGCCCGGCCCTGGTGTTGCCAGACAGTGCCGACACGCCGTGGAAACCCTGCGGCGTACCGGGTTCCTGACTACCTGAACTGTCGCACAGCCACTGCATGTACTGTATCTTGGCTTGGACCTTCTTCCTTTTCTCAGCTAATACACCACGGTCTAGGTGTTGATCCTGCGACAGGAAATCGAAGGAGGTTATTGCCACCTGAGAATCGCGCCGCTTGCGCTCACTAAGGCTATTGCGGCGTTGGTCGACCGCAGCCGAGAAAACGAAGGGTGCAGCGGATGCCTTGCAAGGGGACGACGTCGCCTGGGCGTTGACGTCGTTCCCCCCGGGGGTATTGGGCGGAGCTTGGACGACGTGCCCCGATCGGTGCGAGGTGGGCATCTGCTGACCAAGGGCCATGACCTCCTCAGCAAGGCTCTGCTTCCACTCGGCACTTCTCTTCTTGAAGTCCTCTTGGCTGGCTTGCAGCTTCTGAAAAAAGTCAGAGGTAGGGGAGCTTGCCCTCTTCACGGGCTTCTCGCCCGAAGCAACAGAGTCTTTTCGAGGCCGGAACAGCGTACGGACGTTCTGTGCCTTGCGAACGGACCGCTGAAAAGCCTCTCTGACCTTGGCTAGTGTAGGAACCTGATTAAGAAACTTGGGCCTTAATGGGGGTTCCTTGCATAAATCCTACTATTTCGGCGTTATAGGCCCAGGGTTTCTTAATCAGGTTCCTACATTATTCCAAGTCTTGCATCGAAGCACTTTCGTCACAACGGTCAGTACGAGGCACCTTCACTAGGAGATCGCCCTAAAAAGTTTCTGAAGAGGATCCGCGAGGCAAGCCTCTTGCGCGTTTGCTCCTGCCCTGCTTTGGCGAGGCGCTTCGCAATGATTAGTTGCTGACCGGCTTGCCGGAACTTGCTTTTCAAGGTCTTCGCTTGACAAAGCTCCCTCAAATCATCCAAGCTGTCGTCGATGTCCTCGAACATCTCTTCCGCCTCATCCGCGTCGAGACCTTTAATTTCAAAGAGCTGCCGAACCTGCTCCAGCTTGTTGAGGATGCCTGGGCAAAAAGCAGGGCTTCCTCAAGATCTGCACCACAGGGCGGAGCATGCAGAGCCCGAAGCAACGCAGCAACAGCAACACAGAAACACCGGACAAGGCGCTTTGTGCAGCATCCATGGCCTCAAGCTGCTCTCCGGGGTTCAGAGAGCTCTTGATCTCGCGAAATTTGGCCGCCAGTGCGTTTGCCTCCTTGTAGCGTGCGCCGGTTCTGCCCTCCAAGCCATCGATTGCCTCAGATTTGCCATGTGACTGCGCAAGCCGTAAATCAAAATCGATCTGCAGATCCATGTCTCGCCCCTAGAGATGCCTAACACTCAAGCTAGCGAGAGGAGACCCCGAGACTTCAGCACACCGAGTTGGCTTTTCTGCTCCGATCGACAACAGCGGCTGAGGATCCTGCCACAAGGTGACAAAATTTCTCGTGGAGGAGCTGCTCTTTATTCAGCTCTTTGGTAACGCTGAAATACTTCAGAAGCCCAGCAGTGCTCTCAACAGTGTTTGTCGACCGGATGCCCTTGAGGATCGCGGTAGACGCATGCTTCCATCGCGTGGAGGCATGCTCTTGACCTAGGTCCTCGGAGGAATCCCCACTGCGAGGGAGACTTCTTGTGGATGGGAGGACGGCCAAGGACTTTCGCGCCTCGCTGTAGACTCTGCGGTTTTTGGCGCTCTTCGTGATGGGAGCCCGGAAAAGCCCAGGCTCCTCGGGCAATTGCAGCTTGTCCTCAAACATTCCCTCGACTCAAGCGGCTGGGCGCCGGGGGTTCTGCAAACAGCATGGCGAGCTCTCATTGCTGTAGAGCTAGGTGTCTTCCTGCATGTGCTTGGTAATCCCTGTGCTGTGTGGGGGTTTGCATCCGACTGTCAGCACATTCTGCAAACTGTAAAGATTTAGAATATTTGGAGATAACTGCTTTTGCACGGGAGGCAACTTTGATCTTTCGTGTCGTTGTCCCAGCCGACTTGCATGATTGAAGATTTGCGGCCATGAAGGAATATGTCAGTGAGGCACTCCGCGTGCAACGAGGGCAGTGCGTGTAGCTCTGTTCGTGCAAACTACAACCCATATGAAGCTGCAAACAGTATGCACCGAGTCCATTCTCGCTTGCATCGTTTGCTCTTGTTCTGCGTGTCGCTTCTCGACTTCGATGCTTTATCCTGGCAAGAGGTCACACATGTTGCTGCAGAACATGCTAAACTTCTGTGCTTCCCTCACCACGGCATGAGAATCCTAAAAGCTGGGTTCCGAGTCTGGTGCCAAAACCCGTTGCCTTTGTCGGTTTACTCTTTGTTCATCCTATGATGCAATCTTCGGCCTCGTCTTGCGGCATTTCGCCACCTGCTTGCCTTGAAATCGGCGCAGTGCGATCCTGGCTTCTGCAACTTTGGCACCAAACACTTCAGGGCTGGAAGCTTAGATGGGTTATGATCATTTCTGGATTTCCGTGTCTTTCTTCCGCTCAAGATGCAGCCTCCTTGCCAGGCTGTAAAGCGCACGCTCGGACGAGGCGATGAGGGATCCATATCGCGAGGGCCTAAGAACTGAGAACCCTGTGAACGTCTCTGACGACCCATCTGAGGCAGGTTCCCAAGGCGGAGCAGGTCAGTGACTGCAGCCTTGAGCAGGCCCGCGTCATCCTGCAGGTTGGCCGGGGCTGAAGGGCCTACTGAGCTACTGTAAGCACCTACGCGACAACACCCACTGGTAACATTACATAGAGACATAAGAAAGTCGCGCAGGACTCCTGTAGCCGCAGGTAGGCCAGACCTAGGCATGGAGCGACATCAGAGTGCAGATTCCAATTTCCAAGGCGCCGGCATGCATGTGCCATCTCTTCTTCAGGGCCAAGCCGCACCTGCGAGACAAAGTTGAGGAAAGAATCAGAAAGCAGGTGAGGAGTCGCTGCCTTCAGCAAGGGGACGGCCAGCGTGCCAAAGACATCTTGTAGACATGCCTGCGACTTGATTTGGGCATCTGAGCTGCCATCAAGTCTGGACTTCGGGCAGAAATCAAAACCGTCGCACGCCACATGAAGAGCGAGCATGGACACGCTGGCATAAAAAGCGCGGATGTTGTGCTAAGTCTGCATCTCAGGACCAAACAACACCGAAAGGCCTATGCGAACGGACGATGACCTTGTGCTTCCGTTACTTCGACGATGCCTAGTGGAACTGACTTGTCTAATCACGTTTATAGCTGTCTACCCTGACTGCTGGACATACCTCACTTGAAGCACACAGGTTTCCAACAAAATTTCCCAAGCCTTGAACCTGGGCGAGATGCCCTTGGGCCCACCCAGGATCGTCACACAAACCTGGCCAGGCATTTCTTGGGTTGACGTGAAGGTAGATTCGGGAAGCCGAAAGCAGAAGCTTTAGACGGCAGTTTGCTGTGCGAAGACAGTTTGGGATGTGCGGGCGGTGAAAAGCTTCTTTCTTGGATTCGCCAAAACCACCTTCACCTGCAAAAGTCGTTCTGAAACCCTCAACCCACGATGCCGGAGCGATCAACCGATCAACCTCTGCTTGGCGCGCCTCTGGGTCAGCAACATGCCTCGCTGGCTTCGACAGAGGGGAGGCCTGGCCACAAAGGCAAAGGGTTCATGTACAGCAGGGTCCGAAAACACCGACGAAAAGGTTTGCGTGCAAAAACAAGAGAATCGTTTCGGACCCTGCTAGTAGTACAAGTCCGAGTTCACTAGAAGGTTCCCAGGTTAATACGAAGCCTTTTGTGCGTTATGCTTGCTGCGGGTTTGTGGAGCTGAGGCTTCCGCGCAGTAGGGTTTCAGGGTGGCGCCGTCGATATCCAGCAGCATTCCAACGACCTGGGCATGGGTCGTCATCCGTTGGGAGTCAAGTGAGAGTCCTTGCTTGGCCTGTCAGTCGGTCTGCCCTTGGTGACCCCGCTGATGGCCTGCTCTCACCGTTGGTGTCTCTGCTCCATCCCATCCGCAACCTTAGCGGCGAAGCTGTTACCAGCGCAGCTTCAGATAAGGAGGCAAAGGTCTTTGCCGCCGGATAGCTTCTTCAAGAAGTGGTGTGCACCTCAAGGGATGCCCGCAGGTCAGTACAATCATCACGATGAAGGATGCGCAACGCAAGGCAGTGAAAATTCTGGCGAACATGGCGCCAGGCTTTCTGCTGTTGGCTGCCTGCCCAGTGAAACGCAACAGGTCATGCGATATTAGGAACCTTAGTTTACACTCTTTCGCAATCGCAATTCAGCAAGCATGGTCAACCAAAAATTGCCGAACTCATCAATCCTGACCGTGACCATCAGCGCTGTCAAAAGCACAGTCGTCATCCTCATCCTGTGGATTTGGATTTATAGCAGCCGCCAGAATCGTAGAATCAAAACAGAGTTTTGGGGTATACGGTATATTCAAACTACTCAGGCCCCCAATATAGGGGCCTGAATGATTAGAATACGGTTTTGGGGCCCATTATGCTATAATTATAACAGGGGACCACCAAAATAATATAGGTAATCATTAAGCCCTACTATAGATCCCTTTACAGGACCCCTTTCAGGATCCCTTTAAAAGGAACCCTAGGTAATCATTAAGGACCCTATACTAAATTCCCATAATACCCCTCATAGCAATCCTTATAGACCCCCTTTTAACAGGAATCCTCAAAAAGGAATCCCGAAAATATTACATATTACTATAGACCCCTACTATAGATCCCTTTAAAGGACCCCTTTAAAGGGAACTCTATTCTAATTCCTAAGGCCCCTTTTTTACATCACTGATCTCCCTGTGCCTCGGCCACTCGAACCAAGACTCCTCGAGCTCCCGCTTCAGAAGCTCCTAGCAAGTTCGCGTAGGGATTTAAGGCTTAGGGGTTTAGGGTTTAGGGGTTTAGGGTTGAGGGGTTTGGGGTTTAGGGGTTTAGGGGTTTAGGTGTTAGGGTTTAGGGGTTTAAAGTTTAGGGTTTAGGGGTTTAGGGTCTAGCGTTTAGGGGTTTAGGGTTCTCCCATCAGCCGAAGGCACCTGTAGCGCTCGCCCTAGCCAGACTCTAGACACCTTCCCAGTTTCTTCATCTTGACAAGTATCTGTTCTGACTGGGTTGCACGAGTAGACGAAGTTGCTCTTCTGACTGGCCCTTCTGTTTCTTGCAACCCCCTTTACAATGGGATTAAGTGTCGCAACTACTATGATTTCATATGCCACCCTCGGATCCACCAAATATTGCGGCATCTGCGAGGCAGATCTTGGCCGGAAAGCAAACTCTGAGTTTCCAAAGCAAACAGGAACATGGCATCTCCCCCTAAAGCTCTGGTTCAACATGTTATACGATGCAAGAACCCAAGCTTTTGAAACCCTTGCAACTGATCCTCGGCAATCTTTGGCTTCCGCACATCGATTCCCGGCGTGGGATGCTCAGCCTGCCGGGTAGACAAAAGCTTAAGGCGCCGTCGGATATACTTGAGGCTTGGCTCTGGGTCTCAATCCCTAAACTATGAGGCTTGCCTCAGTTTTGGGGTCCCTATAAACCCCAAACCCCTAAACCCTTAAAACTCAAACCTTGAATTATCTTGAATTTAGTAGCCGTTCGCCTCTGTTTCGGCTGTCCAGCTCTCCATGGCCTGGGCGGCTGCAAGTTTCTTCTTCGAGCGTTGTCGGGCTCTACGGCCTCTTCTTGTCCCGCCTACTACTACTACTACTACTACTACTACTACTACTACTACTACTACTACTGCTTCAATTGCTGTTCCTATTTCCCTTTTATTCCTGTGCCGATTATCTTGAGCTCTCTTCCTTGCTATCCTTATCATCAGACGGCCTGAACCTGAAGTCCAGAAGTCCTAAACCCTACAGACCTAAACCCGAAGCCGAAGGAAGATCGCATCTGCAAGGGAGAGGCGCCTCTTCCACGCCTCGGCAGGCCCGGCGGCCTGACAGCCGCGGCGCAGAGACAGTTGGGTTTAGAAGTTTAGGCTTTGCGGTTCAGGGCACATATTGGCCTGAAGCCCTACGCGCTTAAACCCTCCAGTGCCAGATGTAGCAGATCGGGTCAATCAACCTCCACGACTTTTTCCGTTTGGCTTCTTTGTCGCGATCTGACATTTTTGTTTTTGGTCATGTGCGAACTGCCCGTTGCAGTCTTCAAAACCCCGCGACAAAGAAGATTGATGAATGGGAAGGAATCAGAATCTGCTTTCTTTCGGTCGCTCGCATTGGCTTTACCCACATCAGCAATCTCGCACTTAAACAAACAAGAAGCCACAAGTTGCCCCGGGTTTCGTCTTGCGGAATGCATCGCCTGCGTTTGACTTTTTCGTAATGCCATAATGATACTAAAGTTACCTGTGACTGAGCACTCTCATATGTATGTCAGGTATGTACACAAGCACATGTTACATGCCTGCATGCGACGCTGTATTCAATACAGTTCATGCTTCGGCCGCCAGGGTCCTGCTTTACCTTCAACTCCGTAAGATACGTCGACGTGCGAACAGGTGCTCGCGAATACCGGGGACAGGAACAACGAAAATCCTTCGCGGCATGTAGAGACACATTCTGGCAGAAGTGTCGCAGTGAGTTGTCCGGCCTTCACCAGCTGCAACAATGTTTGGCCAAAGGAACTCGCAGGTCCTGAATACTGTCAAGCAACACTTTCGGTTCAGCATTGGGGAAATGCTACTAGTAGTGCGGAGTGTAGGGGATGGGTCGAGGAGCTATGGGCGTCGGCACTTAATCCTCCGAACCAGCCACAGGCAAATCAGCTACAGCTCAAGATTTTCGATCCAACCTCGGTCAAGCACCGGACAGAGGCCCCGGCTGTTGCTCGCTCGGTGCCCTTTTCGTCAGAAACCTGAGGCAGTGTCTCTAAACGGCTCTTGGTTCAATTCCCGATTTGTGTGTTTCCCACAATGATAAAGACAAAGGAGCCTCATCCAAGTCGACAGGTCATCACCTGCCGGCTTTTGGATTCAGAGAAAGCTCTTTTGGGGACCTTGAAACCAAACCTGCGCATTCAAGCTGCGGGCATGGGACCGCAAACAACGTTACTCGATTCGTCATCTAAAGAATCATGAAAACGACTCCAACTCTGCCGATCCTACATTGAGCAGCTTTCTTCTGACTGTGAGGCTGCCTTCTGGTGCCGCTGCTGCTGGCACTGACTGCTACCTCCGCCACTCCTCCTCACCCCCGTCCCTCTTGTAGAGAACAGCAGCTACTACTGCTTCTGCTACTGCTGCTGCTACTGCTACCTACTGCTGCTGCTACTGCTACTACTACTACTTCTACTACAGCTCCTTGGTGCAGTACTTGTAGTAGTAGTCGTCGTCGGCTTAGCAGTAGCAGAAGTACGGATTGAAACTCGCACTGCCCATGCTGCTGCTGCGACCGCTGCAGCTGCACAGAAACAACAGTGCTCAGGAAAAGGTGGCTCACCAAAGTCCTTTTTGCTCGCACGCTGAAATTGAAACCCGAGGTGCTAAAGGTGAGACAAGCCTGCAGCTGGCAGATGGCCCCATCTTTGGTCTTGCTCTGAAACTACATGTCTGACGGGTGCCTGCAGTAAGACGGTATCGCAGCTGGTCCAGGACCGGAGGAGGATGTGTGGACAAGTTCAGAATCGAAGTCACTCGTTGGCCAGTTCACACCATCCTCCTTGAATTCAACATCTTGCAGAATCTCCGGGGACATGTTGGTCCCCCAAACTGTCGGACCGGAAGTCCGAGATACTGACGAAACTTTGTCCGACTCTGTGGCTTGGGACAATGGCCTGGCTGCCCCATGCCGAAGACGAGGACCGACGGACTCGGGTCGGAACTTGATGTCTTCACAGGCAGGAGTCAGGGAGTCAGGGAGGGAGGGAGGGCACTAATTATCGCTCATCTGTTTCGGCCTCCGCCTGAACCTGCTCCAATGCGCATTGTGCGCGTGCCTGCACATCTTGTCACAAGCGTCCCTGATGCTTCGTGCTTCTGACTCTGCTGGACCATATCGAACTGCCAACCGAACATAACGTCCAGCTTTACCCGTCCTGCAATGGATTGATGACGTACAGTGCAGGTGAGGTTGTAAAAACTGGCGATTCCTTCTGCACGTCCCAGCTTGAAGAGGAAACTGTATGAGGTCTCGTTCCCAGTCTGTATGCCATTGTACTCAAACAGAATCAGCGAAAACTGCAGAAAAAATACAAGGAAGCAGACTCTGTAGACACATCAACAAGTACAGCTTAATAAGCAAAGCATATCTGTGCGAAAAATTACGGATGGACATGTTGGCAAGCATCACAGACCCTCTAGATAACCACACAGATAGACTTTCACCTGCAATACGGCTAATCATAGTTGAACCGGGCATATATACACACTCGACAAGCCAGTGCGCAACCACATGCGGCAGCACAGCAGTTAGATATGTACGTCTAAACGAAGAAGTTATACACACATACATACATTACATTACATTAAATGACATTGAGCTACGTTACATTACATTGCATTAACACATACATACATACATACATACACACATACATGTGCACAGACACAGGTATCCGGGTGTCATGTTGTTCATGCTCCACTGTATGCACAGACATGAACGTTTAGCTGTTCCCGTGTGAAAACAGTGTTTGCGCAATTCACACATATATATATATATGTACATATCTACATACGTCTGATCTGCCTATGTATCTACAGTAGACAGCAATACCGGTATCAGTGTAAACATGACCATGGACCACGAAACAATAAGAAGTCAAAGCATGATTGAGTCGGTACCTGTAGAGTTGGCAAAAAGGCTGTCAAGCACACCTACCTACCGACCTACCTAGCGCGCTAGCTAGCTAGCCAGCAGCTAGCCTTTCTGTCTTGCACACATTTACCTACGTATGTAAAATCTATCCAGCCTATGTGCACGTGCAGTATGCATGCATATCAGGGACACTGATATCGAGCAATTTCCAAGTGGGTCCAAGATCCACGGAAGAAAGCGGTCGTTGCAAGGTGCCTCATACAGCTGTCACAGCGCCCTGTCCCACAACTACTCTGGACGAGCCCTGCGGTACAAGAGAGTTGTTTTGGTTACTCAGGCTCGACAAAGGCACCTCATAAGTTGCAGCCCTACTGTTTAGGGCCGTCTTGACCACGCACCAAGTGGGCGGCTCAGAAAACCGGGTACCGCAAATTCAGGGGCCCTGAGGATAAGAATCTGCAGAATCCCATGATTTTTAGAGCTTCTATTTTAGGTTTCCACGTTTTCTGAAACTCCCAAGTTCGTCCACAAAGGGTGCTCCGCCCCTTGGCCATGCAGTACAATCCTTTACCCTTTTTACCCTATGCCAACATACTGACTTCCTACAATTTCCCAATCTTGAGAGCCTAAACTCCCAGACCCTAAAGGATTGAGACCCCTAAGCCCTAAGCCCGAAAGAAGATTCGGAAACTGAAACCCCGCAGCCCATTGAAAAAAGGGCTCAGAAAGGCGACCAGGACAAGGATCTCAGACTGATGAAAGAGCTCACCTCCAGAGGTCATAGGACTCTATTGTTGTTCTTATTTCTTATTTTGTTAGTAGTCGGAGGAGTAGTAGTAGTAGTAGTAGTTGGAGGAGCCCCATTGTATGTAGCCACGCTAGGACGCCTTCGGACGTTCGCGCCACGAGAGAGAGAGAGAGAGAGAGAGTAGTTGGAGGAGATGATACCAGAAGGGTTGTAATCTGGTACCGTAAGTGTAACAAGTAGTATATGGGATTTACGGCGTGGGGCTTCCGAGTCTAGGCTTTGCGGGTGAGGGTTCAGGTGATGCGTGCTTAGCCTTCAGGGTTTGGGGTTTCAGGGATCAGGGTTGGCGGACAACCTGCTATGACAACAGACGCTTTCATGCTGTGGAAAGATATGGCTCTTTCGTCCACAGGTGGCTCTTGGCATGCCTTGTATAAAATTCCTGTACGATTGTATCATTGTCGTAAATATCTGATTCGTTTCGGGTCTTAGACGAAAGGCTCAGCGAAAACACCCTCCCTGTGGATTCCGACCTCTTCCACTTCATCCCGGTAGTCAGGTCGCTCAGTCTCATCCCAATTGTCCTTGGTGTGGAGCTTCCAAACACTTGAGGGTCGAACCGCACACATGGGGCCAGATAGGATGCAAGGTTTCCAAGTTCAGCAAAAGGTTTCAATGTTGCTATCACCAGGACAAGCCTCGGTCCAGCCGGCGAGAAGCTGAGATGAGATCTCTGCGAGAGTTGGCACTGATTCCTGACCGTTCCGGGCATCACAGTGTCGCTGCAGGTCCTTTGTCCAACGGACGGCCTTCCCTGATACGGTGGAAGAGAGGTAATTGGTGGCCCAAGAAGGGATGAGGCCGCCCATGTCAATCTGGCTGCAGCTGGTCAGCTCCGTACCGATGACGGAGGGGCTGTTCGCAATGTGGAGGGAATGCTCACTCTCAGTCTCGGTCTCACTCTCCTGAGGCGAAGGTCTCAACAGAGCTCCAGCCTTGTGTACGAAAGCCCGAACACGGTCTGGATCTTTGGGCACCGCTGCATCCTCCATCGACCGGGAGACGAGCGCGCAGCCATTTCCGTTTGGAGAGTTCAGGGGCAGCCTCCACTGGCGCTTCAGGATCTCGCGATCCCAGAAGGGCCGAGGGCAGGTGATGATGCTTTGGTAGATCTCTTCCATCATCTCATCCTCAGGCTGAGCGTTCTGCAAGAGGGTGTTCTCACCACCGGCGTCCCACTGTGCCCGCTCCTGGCACAAGGAAGCCGTCACGTCCTCAACCGAGGCACCCTTCAAGCGAGTCCACAAGCAAGCGATGATCACCGGAGACTCCGCATCGTGGCAAATACAGAATCTCATATCCGGCTCATCAACCAAAACCTTAATAGACATCGTATCATCATCTGAGCCTTTGGTACCAGGATCGGTTAAGTCCGCGTTGGAAAGGCTCTTATCACCTGATGCAAAGGCGGCAGAGGAGAGTGGACAACACATTCGCTCAATTCGCAGCAGGGATCTCAGAAGCTCTGCTGGTGAGCTTCCTTCCGCCGGTAAGCTGGGTTTGAGCTCCGGCTCTGCAGGGGCGGACCACAAGTATCCGCCCATGGCTCACAAAAGCAGAGACAGAAGAGACTCACTAAATCTGGCTTTTTCTGCCCTGACACCCTGAAAGGTCCGATGCTGCCTCATTCAGCTTCCTAGCCGAGGACCGGTGGAGGCTCGGACGTGTGTCTGGTGTTGTGCATCTGTGTTCGAGGACTCCCATTCTTGCGAACACGGTTTTGAGCAGCACGAAGACGGAAGCACGTCCATGTGTGGTTGAGACAGCTTGCATCAACTGTGAGCGCAATACTGTACACCCTCCAGGGTAAGAGCTACCAGCAGAATCATGGTGAAAGAAGCATTGCAATCGCCTTCGATTGAAACGACGGCATCGGCCTGACAGAAGAAAGCAATCTCGGACCGCACCGCACAAGCCGACACCCAAAACCATCCTTTATCCCCAAAGCCGTAGAGGTGAGCTCCGAAGCCGAAGAAGCGCTGAAACTTCTGCGTGTCCGAAAAATCCTACTCAAGCTCCGGACCCAAAAGAGGCGAACAGCTGCATCCGCTGGCCTCGGAGGACGGGTGAACAGACTACTGTCTGTAGTTATTTGCGACTACACATGTCTTTCGGGAGCAAACGGGAAGTCTGTGCAACTGCCCATTAGTCAATCCTGCTTCCTATGCCTGGCCCAAAGGCTTCCTTGGAAGGCTCTTGAGATAGCAATATCCCCTTACAGCCCCTGGGCATAACACTGCAATACGACCCAAAGCCCAGAACCCTCTCAAAATTAAGACATATGCATCAATTATTAAGACTGTACGGAAGAGGGAGTTCTCAACAAAATGTGCCCTGGAGGACTTGCCGTCTTGAGACCGGACTCATGCGGGAAGCCTTCACTTCTGAGAACACCTGCTGAATATTATTACAAGTATCATGGTCGACATACTGTTGCAAATGCTACAAATTCGTAAGTAGTACTACTACAATTTTTTACGGTGAAAAAATCGTTGTTAGTGTAACTCCTTTATGCTTCTTATTTGTGCCCTGGCCCTCTGCAGGTCCACCACATCCGGGGAGCTCACGCTACGGCCAAGCACTTGGCCATCTCGTCCAAACGCCCCCGAAAGGTCGCCTCGAGACTAATCGGAGCATGGTATTTATGTGTATATAAATAAATAAACAAATAGAAAAAAAAATCAATACATAAATGAGTAAATACATGAATATACATATGTATATATGCATATATATATATATATATATATATATATATATATATAGTATAGCTCCAAGCCTCCAAAGCCACTTGGGGACCATCCGACCTCAGTTGGCGTGAGAATGACAGCGAGGATGAATGCAAGATCCAGCACCGCCAGGCTCGCGGCGCATAGAGGCAGTAAGCTGTGTTCATCACCCAGATCTCCTGCTTCCCAAGTTTGAGGCCTTTCACAGCTTCCCCCAAGCCCGAGCCTGATGCGTGAACTGCTTTCGCCATGTCATGGGCAGTAAGCCGAAGCTGCTAACACGGGCTGCAACTGATTGGCAGACTTCATTTCTAGCCCTTCAGGTCAACACGACGACTTGGAGTGTGCATCGTTGATACTTGCGTAGCTGAGCACCCATGGGGTGTGAGAGTCGCATTGAGTTGCACTCCCAACGGCGGAGCATCGTGCATCCAAACGGAGCATGCATAGACGGACTTGAAGCCAGAAACTGCGTAGTATCAAGCCTCACCACCGGCAAATCTCTTCACCGTCAAAGAGCGATGCCGTAGGATGCTTTAGACATGCTGTCGGAATCTAGTGCCGAACATCAAGACGTGCAGACGAGGGTACCTCACGCTTCGCACGAGCACACCACCATGAACCTCTAGTTCCAAGACTTCCCTTTGGAATCTGCATCCATGCGGGCATCTTTTTACCTTGCTGAGCCGCGCAGAGCCGGACTTCGCCACCTTGGCAACTCTAGACCGCTTGTCCCGGTCCACAACTGGAATCTCCGCTGATAACCGCCGGAACGAGCTCCAACCCTTGTTAGCTAAGCTTTAGTCTGCCAAGGAAGACGTGCAGACCACAAGTCCCAGTTCCAGGCACCCCACGGAGCAGGAGCTTCGGGACCACCACCGTGGGCCGCGCGAGGTGCGGGCAAAGGTGGGGAAACAGCAGCAACCGCCCTCTGCGAGGTTCGACGGCAGCAAGAACAGCCTTGGCATTATCCTGACAAGAATCTTTGGATCGTTTCTGACTGGGACAAACTTGGTGAGTCAAGGTCAAGTTCCCATGTTCGTCCTCCATGCGATGGAGGAGCACAGTCTCGCCGCCGCCACCAGAGCAGTCGCTTAAGTACAGGATGAAGGTGTGAGTGGATCGTCTTCCCTTCTCGTCAGTTCGCACAAGGTCGAGGTGCGGTGGCAGACCACCTCCCACATCTGCGTAGTGCAGGAAGCGCATATGAGGCATTGTAACCTCCAGCTGAAGATCCACCAGCTCTCGGTGCTTGTCTTGGGCGGCAAGGAAAGCACGCTGAAATGCTTCCTGTATCCATCCTTCCGAGTCGCCTGGGGAGGCAGCAGACGTGTGTACGAATATCATGTCTCGAAAATATAATAACCTTTCGCATGCACATTATCGTCTGCTAGCAAGCGGCAGTAGTAGCTACGGTCGGAGGAGCAGCTTTTCGTGCGCGCCGCCACAGGCAAGCCTCGGCTGTTGCTTAACTGGGCCTTGCGCTTACCTTCCAGTGTTTTCGTTGCAGACTCCCCAGGCAGTCCATCAGAAACTCCAACATACTCCAACAATGTATTGCATGCTGCACGGTCCAGCAGAATCAACCACAAAAACTAAATCCAAACCCTGCGAATACAGTCTCGAAGCTTGCGAAAAGGTGGTCCACCTGGCATAGGAAGTCGTCAGCCAAGGTATCGTCCAGGATGCAACTTCCTGCCCCGGCGGCGTCCTCGCAAGGCTTGATGATGAAAGCTAAAACCATAGGATTTAGGGTTCCGGATGTTGAGGTTGGATATCCATGAATTGAACTGGCTGACATGATGTGCAGCACGGGCCTGTGGTTCGCTTGATCGGTTCAGAAGTGCTCGGGCTCGGGTCATGAGGCTTCGTGCCTGATTTTTGCATTGGTCTGGCATGTCTGATTCGTAAACCCAACATATGACACCGTAATGACGCACTGAACAACACAACAACCAGTTTGAGCAGTCGTAGCAAGCACAACAACAGCAAACATCAATCCCTTCCCTGGGTGTCCGAGTCGAGCGTGATGAGCCACTGGAAGGACGGGTCCGGCTCTGCGCCAACCACGGCAGAGCGCTGCACAGGGACCCTCCTTGCGCCGGCCTGCATTGGGTTCCGGAGAGTCTCCGTGGAGGGATCGTCAGAGTCTCGAAGCTTGGGCTGGGCTATGTGGTCTTTGGGCTCGGGTTCTGGCGAGCCCAGGGATTTCAGGCCTTTGATGGCCTTTGGATAAAGAAGCAGCTAAGGCAGCCAAGGTCAAGGCAAGCAGGGCCGCAATAGAAGTCATATTTTTAAGACCGCTTACTCGGACCTCCACCAGGGCGCGTGCAGCACCTGTGGTCGGGCGACGGTTCACAGGCCAATGCGAACTGCCGCTTCCCTGCCCGCAGAACAGAAAGAAACGATGTAGTGGCCTTCATGTCCAATGGCAGCAGCGCAGGCCCAGGCAGACGTGCCTCCGTTTGCCGGCCGGTCCTTGCACAACGATTCCACAACTTCCTATGTCAATCAGAAGCACACGCAGCAAATCGAGCCAAGCTGTGGCATCTGCAATGTCTGCACCGGCCCATACCAGCAGCGAGATTACCTGTCCACTGAGCTCCATGACAGGGAACAGTTGCCTAAGTGCTTCTGAACCCGCCGGGTTTCTTTGTGGCTGTTGGAACACTTTCTGCCACATGTGTCGGGACGACGATATGCCGTATGCTAGCATTCCTTGCAGCCGTCATCTCAAGTGATCGGCAAACGGCCCATATGAAAAAACCGTCGCCTCCGCCGCATCGTGATACGCTGCCAGGAAGACTGGCGACTGGCCGTACCTCAACGTGCTACCGACTCGCCCACGTGCCGCTGGGGTGCCACCACAGTCCAGTTCACGTCCGAGGCGAGGGCTCGTTCACAGCGTCCACGTCTACTCCGGCCTTGGAGCGGTGGCAACGGGCAACGACTCACAAACTCCCACTGAGCTGGGCCTCGAAGAGAGCGAGCAAACGGAGCGTGTCCCCTGCTGCCGCTGCCTGCATGCTGCAACTCAGGAGGTGGTCGAGTAGCCTAGCTCAGGCTAGCCGATGCTCTGCATTTTGGGGGTATGTTCTCCTTGGACTTGGACACCCTGTAGATCCAGGCTGAGGTGGGATCAATGCATCCGGCCTTGTGCAGTTCTGCGGTGCGCTCCTCGGCACGACGCCCAAACACTCTATCTCTTGCCGTCTGCAGAGCATATGCCATATGCAATCACGTGTGGGTGCTGGTAACCGAGCAATCTGCATGCATGTGTAGAGTCATGGTTAGAATGGGGTTTCGGGGTACACAATATACGTGAACATGACAGAGCAGCTTGCGGCGGCAGAACACCACCAGAGGTCCCTGTAATCTTTCAACAGTCCCCGGCTCCTGCTGCGTAGCACCCAGGTGCGCTGAGGCCGCCTCCCGTGGATGCTGGGCCTGGAACCTGCGCACGATAGCTGTGCGAACTCTCCAAGCACCTTGCTGTCTTTTGAGACAAGTTTCGATTCGAGGCACAACCAGAGACCGAAGCAAGTATCGTCACAGGCTTTAGGTTTTGGACCAGGCAAAACCTTTTCACCGCTTTCCACACGCTTGGAGTTCGAAGCATCGCAAATCCGAACTTCTCCGACTGCGTGTGCCTCGGAGCTTTCAAGACCTTGGGAGCCGCCTCGGGGGCCTTCCAGAGAAGACCCGGATCTCCAAACTTCGAGGGTTTTTCTCGGGCTCGAAGACGTGATTTAAACTACAGTGGGCTGCGAGGGCTTCGGGGACACAGGATGAGGCAATCTCTGCCCAATCCTCACCTATCATCTCCACCCTCTCTGGCCCCAGGGGCCTCAGCCTCTGGGAGTGTCAGGAACTGCTCCAGCATGGCCTTCACCAGGCACATCACGTATCGGTGCTGTTTCATCTCTACGCCTTTCTTCTACCCATGCTTGCACAATCGGAATTACATGTCACGATCCGTCGGAGATGACCTGCCCTTCTCTCGCCCCGACCAGGCCGGACTTTCTTAGGTTGTGCTGCTCTGTTCCGTTTTCGGCCCTCCTTCTACGAGGAACGCTTTCCATATCTGGGAGCAATACTAGTCTAAAGTGTTGCTGACATGGGATCTGTAGCAAAGGACACTGCAAGGAAACAAAGTGTTTACAGTTTTCAGATCGAGAAAAACTGGGTGAAGGTGCAGAATTAGATAGGTGTTGGGAAACCAGACCGGTTAGCATGCCCACATAAACTACGCACCCAAGATGCTAGACGTGCAAACAATGCGCGCATATGCAAGCGATGAAGCGGCATCCATAGTAACACAAACAACAATCGCAAAGGGCAGTTCTCAATCGTGTTGCATCAGCTCGACACCAGAAAAGCTAGTGGAATCGCCTCGTCGCTTTCGGGTCGGTTTTCTGGTGGGTTGCATGAATTGGGCAACCCTCATCTGAGACAGATGAATGTAGTACAGTTTTGGATTAGAAATCATGACAACGAATACTGAGGCTCTTCTCGCTTTTCATACGTTGGCCGTTGGCCCCCGAGTTTTAGTGTGCCGTTCGAAATCGTTCCAACACAAGCAAGCCATCATGCTGATGGAATGAAGCCATGCGCTCCGAGCAATGCTACAGCACGGCCTCCGACAAATGAACCGTCAGCAATATCGAACGAAAAAGACGGGATGCACAACAAAAGTTGTTACAGCAGACAATATGACCAACAGCCAACTAACTAAGAAGAATGGAATGCCGATGCACGCATGTGATGCTTTTCACGCTGCGCACTAAACAAACCAATACGAGCACGCGCGCGCAACCAGAAGTTGCGCCCCCAAAGCCGAAGGAGGCAGTGCTTTTGATGCGGTTCCGGCCTCCCGTCTTGTGGAGGCGGCCCAGGCTTCCCAACGCTTCAGCAACGTCTGTTCCTGGACATGATGTACGGACATGTCTTGTCACAGAGGCCGGCGGCGATACTGGTGGCGCAGATTGTGTCGCTCCGGTCAATGATGCAAAATTTTGGATTATGGTAGTGCCGACGATACTTGTTTCATCATGCTGGTCATTTGATATTCGGTGTGTGAAGATGACGACGATGACAGTCATGACATGTCATAGCCGTGTAAAACTTGAGCACTGAGATGGTACAAGTATTCTTGGCTTGGATGGAATTACGGCATGACCGAAGGAAGTGATGAGCCAGTGGTCCTTACTAACAATAGGGTACTAACAATTAACGGCAGAAGCGGCAGGTATGTTCTGTGTATTCCAGATCGTTCGAACTACGAAACAACAACACCCTTGTCATACTGAGTGACATATGACTTGACCAGCGCCAGTTCAAACGACTAAGCGGTTGTGAAAGGCTTGCGCACCAGACAGCCTCGTCCACGGCGCAGGATGAGCGCTCATCCGCTGCCGGAACATCCTTACTTAGTCCCGACTAGGCGACCGACGCAGGGTCAAGAAAGAAAGTTGTGGCTTTCTGCAGTCGCACTGGTGTTTCAGTGGATCAAGCACCACACCAGTCATCACTAGTGACGCTGGTGAAAGGCCAATCTGCTTGAGAAGCCCTGCGTTGTACTACACTGAAACCTTGGACTTGACACCCTCTATGATGCCCTCATCCGCGAACAACAGCGAAGAGCCCAAAGAGGAACCGCGGTCGAAACCCGAAACCCTGACAGGGCAAACGGCTGAAGCTTCCTCCACCGTTTACTGTCAGCTTGCGAGCTTAGCCGATGGCTCCATTTTCCAGAGCGCCATTCCTCAGTGCCCAAAGAAATGGGGGGCTCCGCGAACTTCATGCTCATAGCACTTATCATGCTAGTGTTGTTGCGGCTGTGGGGAAATATCAGTCTAGCCGCAGGCGTTGTCACCATCATCATCATCATCATCATCATCATCCTGCTGTCTTTGTTGTTGCTGCTGCTGTTGCTGCTGCTATTGTTTCTGCTGCTTGTTCTTGTTCTTCTGCACCCTCTTGTTCTTGCTCTTGCTTCTTCTATTGCTGTTGCTTTAAGTTGTTGGTTGTTGGCCGTAACCCGTCGCCGTTGTTGGTGTTGCTGTTGCTGCTGATGCGGTTGCCAATGTTGCTGTCGTCGTTGGTGCTGTTGCTGCGGCTGCTTCTTCTAGAATCCAGTCACAGCCGACACCATCATCGCGAAACACCTGGAAAGCCTTAGCTGTATGCTTGTCTTGGTATCGGTATTGTTTACAAACGGTCTCACTGCCATGGTCTGACAGCAAGTTCTTCACTCAGCTATGCGGCCATCCGCTCTACGATTGATTGCGGCCGGCTGTGTTCTACCTAGCACCTGGGTTCGTTTCAGGGACTCGTGCAATGCTAGTACAACTGTGGACTTCGCATCACATGTGCCGCAATGATTAAAGCCCGTGCTGCTGCTTGTACTTGCCTGTGCAATCATCCACTCCAAATCAAACCCCACTGGATAAGTCTCGACGCCAGTCATGTTCAACGAGGCTTCTCAGTGCGGAGCCGAAGCGAATCGCAGTTTCGGCATGTCTGGCGTCTTGCAAAGTTCACATAACCTCAATGACAGCGGCACTGGTGCCAGCGGTTGTGCATCCATACCCCGTGCTTGTGCAACTCTACACTGTCTGGAGCAAATGTCTCTCCGGGGCCCACGCCACAATGGGAACAGTTCCAATCCTTGCCGTGTCTTTTGCCACCCATGCCGACAAGCATGTGCATGCCAGCACTCTTGCTTGTATGCATGAATATGGCATGTCTGCTGACATCTGCTCGCAACGGGCATGATTCAGGTGACGATGATGATGGCTTGATCCTGGCCATTGGAGGCCGGAGGCAACACTGCCATACGGCCATAGCGTGCAGAGAGAGAGAGAGAGAGAGAGAGAGAGAGAGAGTGCTACTATGACCGCCATGTGCCGTGATTGCTAGTTGTAGGTCTTCTTGTGCAGTCTGTGTGTCTAGTTAGGTATTCATGACATGACCATCACACTCATCACCAACAACAGCATCTTCTGAACACTGCGACTTTCTGGGTGCCGCTAGAGAGAGAGAGAGAGAGAGAGAGAGAGAATGACATCGAACGAAGCACAAGACAACTCTCTCCGGCCTCCTTCTTCTCCGGTGCGCTCGCGCTTTGAGCGTAGCCGCTCTTCGCCTCCGAAGCAAACGGCGACACGTCTCTCAGTAGCCCGGCAGGCCATGGTATCCCCGGCCTCCGACACCAGGGCCGGCACCTGCAGATGCAGGGAAAAATTGAGAGTAACTGCTCGGGTTCCATCGACTTCAGGACTGCGGTTTATGCGCGCGCCAGTGCCCGGACGCGTTCCTACTCAGGAGCACGACAGACACTCACAGTCTGAGACCAGCGCACTGCAGCCCTCTGCTGGGCAAGAAAGCTCGGCAGCCTTTGGGGGTCAACTCGGGAATTTCGCAGATCTTCCTGCTAGAATGCCTACTTTTGCCAAGGCAAACAGCCAAACTTTCCATGTGAGCCACACGGGGAGCTACACCAAAGTCTGCTCAAGCCAGCAAAACAAAACAGTGGCAGCGGATTCAACGGTGAATTCGTCGCCAGCGTTGGTGTGTAACTTCAGAGCATCCGAAAGCAGATTTCGCGCAAGCTGCTCAAATCTAGGGGAGTCTGCTACAACGAAGCCCTGTCCAGAGATACACCGCAATGAAACGGAATGCCTTCAACCCTACAGCCCTTTGCCCCTTCAAGAGCTACCAAATGCATTCGGGCTGCCGCAGAGGCGCCTCGGCAGCTGGCGATGCGTGCTGCTCGCTGCCAAAGGCATGCTTCGCAACCTGGGGTTCTAACGCTGTCGATAGCAATGCCAACAACATCCAACAACAATACGACGGTGACACGGACACGGTACTTGCTGTCTTCGTCGTCATCAACATCATCCTCCAATTGACATTGTCATCGTCTACCAATTCTAGTACCGTACCTTATCACAGAAGTCGCAATACTAGGGAACGGCAATAGTCGTCACAGCAACAAGAAGAGCCATCAGGCTCTGCACTGACTTCCATTGCATCCGTGACTGCTGGTTTCGTACTGTCAGTACCACGGCATTTACAACGGTTTAGGGTTTAGAAACCCTAAACCCTCTGCATCGGCAGGCAGCTCTCTGGTCCTTTACGACTGCTGCTGGTGATTCGATGCTGCAGCTTCAGCTGCTATTCAAAAAAAACACAAGGGTCAGTGCCACAAGCCAAAAGCCGCACCCTCAAACCTGCTATGTGCAGCTGCCCAGCAGACCGAAGTCCAACAGGTTGTTAGCTAGCAATGGTTTGTTCAACTGACTGCCCTGCAGTTGATGTTCCCACTACCTTGTCATCATTAGCAGTCTTGCAGTATCGATGCCACCATTCCTTCTCTTACCTGCATGTAACTCGCCGAGACTGACATCACGGCTCAGGCAGGCGCATTGGTGTCCGCATGGCCAAGCCTTAAAGACGGTGGTTTCCACAAGCTTTGCCTTTTCTCCGAGGAAGGTCTCCAATGTTTGCTTGTGACTGGAACCCTGGCCCAGTTTTTGTAGATGGAATTGCAACAAAAGGAGTGAAGTATATAAACTCTCTGGCGACTTAGTGAACTGCAACTGACTGCGCTTCTCCAGCAAGATCTGCACTCCTCCAGTCTTCTGGTATTTCTTAATCAGACCACCACATATGGCGGCATGCTTCCGACTCCCCACCCTATGGCCCCCGCTAGCATCGTGCCCAGACCATCGGCAGCCCGGAGCTCATTTGTTGTTTGGCATTCCTCGAGGCACAGTTGCAGGTTTTTTGCTTAGGGTTCATGCGCCAAGGGCGGAAGCTGCCAAAGTGGTGGCCTGGAAGCATGATCAAGATATGGTGTCGTCATCATTATCCGCCAAGCCATAGCCATCATACACAAACTCAGTACCATCATGTGTCCGAACTCAGAGCTGTAGTACGGTGACGGCAGGTGAACATACACAGATTGCTGTGACAGGTCGCTGGGTGTCCTCGCAGTGTCTCGTGGACTCTACTCGTCGCCCACGGAAGCGCAGCTGCACGAGTGCCCGCATTAGCCAGACCTCTGTCGGAGTACAGAGCCGTTTAACGCCAGACTCAAGGCCTGGCCTAGCTGCGAATCGGGGCTTCGGTGGTTGCTCCGAGCGATGACGCATCTGAGGCCACGGCTGCCGATTCCATACCTGGGGCAGGGGATTTTCCAGGAGGCTGTGAGCATGTGAGCCCCAGGTTCGGGTCAGAAGGGCCATGTTCGCACCAGGCCGAGCGGCGGAGGGAATCCACGATCTGACGTGCCGCGTCCTCGCCGGCCGGCTTTGAGCTGGACAGGCCTCGCGAAGGATCTTCACCCTGTTTGGGGCTTCCACGGCTGAGCCTTTGGCCTTCATCCCGCACAGACGGATTTGCCCGCGCGTGAAGTAGAGCCTGAGCATCTCACGTGCCATCTCAAGTCAAGCAAGAGCTGCAGTGTCTATGTAGTACTCAGGCCGGAAAATGCGGCAGCTGATCGGCATGAAAATGCATGGGCTGAGGTGGGGGCATTGACGAAGTGATCACGCTTTCGCCAGGCTGCATAATAGATAAGGCTGATGCCTTGAAATGCTTGTGGTCCAGAAGCTGTGAGGGCGCTGCCAAGAAGAAGCTGGGACCAGAGCTGCGTTCCCAGCTGATGCATGCGGGGGCCTGGCTGAAGCGGACTGTTCGACTGCATGGCCGCCGCATTTGACTCGAACCTGCCTCGTGGAGGCCGTCTATGTCCAGAGTTGCAAGTTTGCGGATGCCAAACCCAGCAGCATCGCGGGCATCAATGGCCTCGTAGTAAGAACCAGCAAGCGGATAAGACGAGCTCTCCCCTTCCTTCTTCATATGTCTCTTTCGTGTGCTACTCAGCTATTCCCATTCATATATACCATATATATCTCCCCTTTCAATAGGTGCCTATGAACAGCAAAATCTGCTTTGCGTCTAGTCTTCGTATTCCTTCCTTTTCGGCTCGTCCAAATTCATGTTATTGCGACTACAAAACTCTCAGCACGCGACATGGAAGAAAGCTGCTGCTTCCTCTGGGAGGATTGGCCGCCGATCAGCCGTGCCTGCATTCAACAATGCAACCATTAATGCCAGGGTGCTGGCCTTTCTTGTCCCTCGTTTTGAAACGTTCTTCTTTCTCTCTTCCGCAGCCGCAGTCTGCGATGGGTCATTGCCCGGAGGTTCTCTAAATGTAACACCACAATTCGCACAAAGCGGAACGATCCACTGAACAGACTCTGCACGTCTCTGTGTAGGGTGGCAGGTCCAATGCGCCGAGGCGCCGCAGCAAGATCACAGAAGATGTCGGAACAAAGTTAGCCTTCATAATGTCGTCTTTACAACTTTGACCTTGACATTCGGTCTTGGTGCTGCTAAAACCCAAAATAGCGAAAGCGTAGACTCCGAAACCTCATTCTAGCTCTCTGTAGTCCAGCTTTCTGTGCGAAGCCGTCCGAGCGCAGCATCACGACGCATTCATCATGGCTCAGTAGTCCTGCTTTGCAAGCTGTCGGAGTGACTCTGGCTGGACTTGCAACGATCTGGACCGAAAAGGAGGCGAGTTGGCTTTGGGAAGAATCCAAACGGGACATCCCCATGCATTTTACAGTCCTCGTCCCAGTGCTCGTCCCAGTTCCTGCTGCCCAGTGCTTTGCCCAATTGCGCAGGATCCTCCGGGCTAGGTTGCGAAGCGTGCGGAGTTGCAAATGTGTGGGTGTGATGTGACTTTGGATCATGTGCTAAGTCACTAAGCTTTGAGTCCTTGACCTTGGTAAGCACCCGTTTGACACCACGGTCGATCACAAAATCAACATAACACTTCAATATTTTCACATTCTGTGCCAACTCCTGCAATAGCGACGGCATCTCCGAAAAGCAGCTGGCAGCGTATCTGCTCTAGCAAAACTGGCAACCCCCGGCCACCAACCCCCCCAAACCACAAAGCTTCAACCTCTGCAACATCTCAGCCCCCGAAACCCAGAACACCAAACACCCAAACTGTTACCAACAAACCCTGCAAGCTCCGCACTATAGCAACTCCCCTAAACTTTAAATCGCCGAACAGGTCCCCTTTTCAAAGCATGAAGCAAAACCAAACAAAGCCATTGAACAGCTTGAAAAACCAGCCTCTAAAACAAACAAATAAGTACGCAAGCAAGTAAACTGACAAAGTGTTATGTATGTATGTATGCATGTATGTATGTATACCACACATTACATTTACACATACATACATACGTACATACATAGATACATACAATTACATACTTACATACACATCTACATACGCATTATGAAGGGCGATCTCGACACTCAAACTGGAAGCCTCTGGGAGGTCGCCCAGGAAGACCATCGACTTGCCGGGCTCCCGGGAGTCCCGGATCCTCGGTGGCACTGATCCCCAAACAGAGACCGAGCACGACTTCGACGACAGCCAGAAAAAAAAAGCGACCGCGAGAACCCCATAGTGTGGACCATGAAAGCCCCAACAAAAATCATAGAAGCCGTTAAAACCCTGAGCACGTTAACTGTAAACCCAGAAGACCTAACTTTGGAAAGAAGCCTAAAAGCCCTCAAACCCTAAAGACCCTCCAAGGAGGTTCTCCCAAGTTAGGGCTGTGGGGATTAGGTGTTTTGGGTTTCTTCTTACAGATGGGGCTCTTCGGGGATTAGGGTTTTGGACGTACCTTTCCAGGTCTGATAGTCCAGAGTTGCGCTTGTGGATCTGGGGCTACCAGCTTCTGTTTCAGGGTTTACTAGGTCCTGTCTTTACGCTCTTGCAACAACGACCTGCAACTGTTTGGGAATAATTCCTTTAGCAAAATCATATTCGAAGTCTGCGATCAAACGAGTGCGGCTTTCAATTTTGTCAGGACTCGTTTCAGTATTTCTTTGGAAGCGGTGTGGAATGGTGTGGACAATCTGGGGCTTGAGGAGGGATCACGGAGACAGACTTGAACGAGCATGTCATTTTGACGTTTTGACGTTCTGGCTGATTAGGCATTTGTCAGCCGTATGTGTCAACATCGTTCGAGAGCAAGAACACCAGATGTTTCGAAACCGCAGGTCACAGAGCCCAAGCCAAGGATCGTCAGTCCGTCATCGTTCAGCTGGATGCTACCATCATGGCCTTGAGCAGGATTGAACAGGCAGGAAATTCTCTGACAACAGGATTGAGCTAGGACTAAGGTACAAAGGCTTCGCTGGAACCCAGAACTAGGCCTCGAAGGCGCCATAACCTCAAAATGAATCAACCTGTGCATGGCCGGCGGGATAAACGTCAACCGAGCCCGGGGCGGCCAGTGCCGAAATTGCCACCTTCGTACTCCACGGAGATCGCTTTGGCGACCTCAATCGTGTGATAGGACTGAGAGCACTGCTGAGGATATCTTATCTGTCTTCGTCATGCTACTGACCTTAGCGATGTTCGCAGTGGCTTCTTCATTTGCAGAGGTACCCAGTTAGGTAGTTAAGTAGCTGTGGGGGTTGGTTGCGCAAGTAGGCGCTCTGCTGCAAAGAAACGAACTGGTGGTGATGGTGGTCGTAGCAGCAGCAGCAGCAGCAGCAGCAGCAGCAGCAGCAGTAGTAGTAGTAGTAGTAGTAGTAGTAGTAGTAGTAGTAGTAGTAGTAGTAGTAGTAGTAGCAGCCGTAGTAGTAGCACCAGTAGCACCAGTAGTAGTAGTAGTAGCAGCAGTAGTAGTAGTAGTAGTAGAAGTAGTAGTAGTAGTAATAATAGTAGTAGCAGTAGTAGTAGTAGTAGTAGTAGGTAGTAGTGGCAGTAGTAGTCGTCGTGGGGTAGTGTTAGTCAGTGGTAGCTACATGTAGCAGTAGTAGTAGCAGTGGTAGTACCAAGCGGTAGTGGCAGCAGCAGTAGCGGTGGGAGGGACAGCAGCAGCAGCAGCAGCAGCAGCAGCAGCAGTAGCAGTAGTAAGCGGTAGCAGCAGCAACAGTGGCAGTCGTAGCACCAGCGGTCGCAAGTACTACTACTACCACCACTGCGACGAGGACTCTGCTACTGCTGCTGTGTCCTGCTGCTCACGCTTCGACTGCCACGTCGCGTGTATGCGATCTAGCATTACGACACGGGTAATCAAGCAAGGATGCATGCTATCGACGGACAGCGAATAAATTGATTTCGCACCTTGGCATGTGCCTTAGGACCAAACTGTAGAGAAGACGGGAGAAAATGCTCGACTATCGAGGCATCGAATCGAACAGCTGTTGGCCCCTAGTGCCGCTAAGCTGCAGTGTCGAAGACCACCTGCGCTTCTCTTGCCCTGGAGGCGGCAGCGGACTCTTGAGGAGGGGGGGTGTGGCTTTCAGAGTTGAACAGGCCAAAGGTTTCATCGCTCTGGGAGCATGAGGACTCCACTTCGTGCAAGTAGCACTGGGAAGTAGTATTGCGAAGCGGAGGACGAGACGAAGGCGCAGGGGAGGACGAAGGACGAAGATGCAACAATACTGAAACTTCTGACGAGCACGAGAAAGATAAAACCCTACAAGTACGAGTGTTTTGCATATGTAATTTCACGAACGAAGGTCGTCCTCTTTGGCCACCTTAATGCTTCTCTACGGGGCTTTTTGCTTCCAAAGCAGGCGCCTGAGCTTCTCGAGCACGACTTCTCGCAGCTCCTCCTGGCGGCTCGAAGCTCCCCCAAACGGCACACAAAAGCCCCCCCCACCCTTAATGGGGACCCCTACCCTATAATGGGATATATAATGGGTATATAATAGCTATATTAAGGGTATATCCCTAAGGGTCCTTATTAAGGGTCCCCCCCTCACCCCCCGAAGCCCTAATGAACCCTGGGATCCTCCGGGAAGTGCTGCATCCAATCCTCTGCTTCTCCGCAATCAGCCACCTCGCCTAGCCTTAGTTCAGGAAATTGGGGCCTCCCAGACTAGGGACTTGAGAACCACGGACCTTTAAGGACTTGTGGGCCATGTGTCAACAAAGTGACCCAAGGGTTGCTGGCTACAGGTTCTGGGGTTCTAATTCTCGAAGGCTAAGAGTCCTCAACTTAGTCGGATGCCCGCAACATTAGTCGATGGTGGCTGCTGCGTGCGTAACTCTAAACCCTATCGGTCGCAAGGCTCTGGCATCCCATGAGCATGGTTGTCGCAGACAGGTGGCCAGGTGTCAATATCATCCAGCTGCTCCTTCGTGAACCATGATGTTGCTGCCGCAAGCGCCAGTAGTGCCTCAAGCGGTCAAGCTGTAAATGCCTAGTGTAAAAGTGCTCCTGTAGGAAGGCAACGCGCTAGCCTCACCAAGCAAGCTAGCCAAAACCTGAACCATGCCAACGCTCGAAGAAGTACAGAACCAATGTACACACCTGGCTCTGCAAAGGTACTTGGAAGTTCCTGTCCAGGACCTCGAAGTCTTCCAACGCTTTCCACTCCTCGATGCAGGGATCGGTAGACTTCTAGATGACTGGGCCTGAGTCTCTTAGGAAGGACCGACTCACCTTCTGTGTTGGCAAAGTCTCAGCACGAGGCGGTAAGGACCTAAGTCCTACCTATGTGCTTCGTCTGCATCACGCATTATGTAGCCACCGAGCCGTTGTTCCCGCGACAAGCCTAGCGATGTGCGGTCACTCCCAATGTAGATGAGCGGTGCCCGACGGTGCAGTAGTGATGGTGATGATGACCATGAGAACGTACAAATGATTAGAGCTGTTGCACGACTGACAGACCTGGTTGCAGTCCTCGTACATGCGCTTCAGTGCCTCGTAGAGTCGGCCAGTCTCCAGCCCTGCCACATCACCGGTTGACTTCCGCCAGTTTGGAGCGATGGAGTCGAACCTGAGAGACACCAACATCTGAAGCCCGTGTGCAGTTCCAGGCCATGCTATCACTACAAAAACAAGCGCACTCATATTTCAGGTAAACCGAGAAGTACACCCCGGGAGAATACAATGCAGTACAGGTCCGCATTCATGTATGTGCCTGCTTGATTCTGCATGATGTATGCGAACACGTAAATGAACACAAAGGCATGTGCATGCGTGGGCGTACACGTGTACAAATCCATCTATCTATATCCACAACTCACTTCTACAAACACACCTGCACGCAAGCTGAGAAAGCAAGTCTGCATGCATGCATGTATGTGCATTTGTATGAGCCTTTGGGGGTTTTGATGTTTGGCTCGCAACCCTTGTCAGGGCTTGCAGGCAAAAGGTCCAGTAAGGCGCCGGCATTCCGATTACATCTTTTTCGCCGTACCCGGCATCATAGTTGAACGACATCTCGTCAGGCGGTGATCCAACTAGTATTCCATGGCTATACAGTTTGAGCGAAGCAGCTGCAGTACGAAGTGGGCTCGGACACAGCTGATGCCAATGCGTATGTACATATATACATATATATATAACTACAAATAAATAAATATGAAAATAAAGATAAATAAATACATAAGTATATATACATAAATATGTATATGGACACAGCTGATGCCAACACGTGAGTGCAGCCCGGCCTGAGCGCACTGCATAGCTGGCAGCCTTCTGCTCACGCCGCCTCTTAAGATACACGCGCGATACATCGCCAGACGATGACGGGTGAAACTGCCCGTGCAAGCTCTAGCCGTAGCCTTGTGAATGGACTGATCCTCAAAATGTCATGCGGGCCTTTGAAACTTTCTGCGCCCCAGCCCTTCAACCTTGCTATCCACAGCATGCGGCCTCAGAGCTACACCAGCCCCAATAAGTAGAGCCCAACCCACCCGGTGTGTTACACTTCTCATGGGCGCTTTCAGGCATGACTGATTCTCCTCCTCCATGTAGGCGCGCCTCAAGGTCTCCTTCGGCATCCTCGGAGGTGGTCATGGCTCTCCATTGCTCCAATGCTGAGACCGCTCTCGAGCTGTCATCAGAAGCTGCTGTTCTTGTTCGTAGCGTGTCATCATCTATGTGACTCTTGTTGGTGCTGTCGTCCTTGCATCGTCAGCACCAGGAGCCAAGAACTTCTCCTCCTACAGCAGCAACAAAATTTACTTCTTCTGCTGCTGGCTGCTGCTGCTACTCCTACCGCACTGCTACTGTTACTGCTACTACTAAGTACTACTACTACTACCACCACTACTACTACTACTACTACTACTACTACTACTACTACGACGACGACGATGAATGACGTTGATGTTGTCATTGCTGTGTTCGTGGTCGTGGTCGATGTGCACTTCCATCAAAAAGAGCTTGCTAACATCTCGGAGCCCTTGATACATTAAGTGATCTCTGCATGGTAGTAGTAACATGCTGCATCCGGAGAGTTCAAAATCGGAAGCCACTCCTGATATCAAGGGAGAAGCAAGTCAGCTGACGATTTTGCTGATGCGGAGGCGGCGACGGTGGGTCATGTGCCCGGCCCCCGGAGCTCAAGTCTAAACACGAACCCTAAGCCCATGGACAATGTCAGAATTCGCATTGTAGAGGACATTGATGAGTGCAGCTGGCTTTAAAAGCATCCCACCCTGTACACAGGTGGTGAGACGAGTGCCGCAGTGCCACAGAGTCAAATGCATTGCATGCGGCTGTCCAAGCAGACCATGTTTGATCTGCAGCTCAGCCACAACGTATCCGCAGTGTAGCTCAATCCCCACCCTCGAAAGAGCATGGTCGAGCTACAGCGCTCTACGCATCTCTGCACAACCGGTGTTTCAAATGGCGGACGGATTGTCAGCACTGACGCGTCCTGTGAGCATGTTGTGGACTGAGCAGCAAAATGACAGGTGTTCACAGTTACCGTCATGTCGTCTGCATGCCATTCAGAAACTTCCTCCTGCAACCATCGGTAGCAAGGCATTGCTTGGACCGCACATGCATAATGCGGATGATACGAGGTTGTGGACTCTGATTGCAACCGACTGGAAACTGGATCGACACTCCAACCTCAATTCGAGTGTACGCCCACCTGCAACACCCACTTCATCGAGGCGCCTCAAGATCAAGGCCTTCAGAAACCGCTCTTTTCGTGATGTGACGGAACTTGCGAGGGTTCAGGGTGGGATTTAGGGTTCAGTTCGCTTCTCTTGCCAAACCCAAGGAGGTTCAGGATCCGCAAAAACCTGAAGCCGATACCCAATACGCTCCAAGACGTAGCCGGGGTCTGTGCGCAGTTCTCTTCGATGCCTGTGTCCGTCGTGTCCTTGCGGGGGCCACACTTGGAATCCGGGTGCAGGCGTTGGGTTCCAAGTTCGCATGAACGAACGATATGCAAACAACGCAACATAGGGCACTGAAGCAACGTTCTGCAATATGATATCGGACTTCCCATGCAGTTCTGTTGCATTTTCATTTGGTGATGCTTACCGAGGTCTGACTGAGCTGCCAGCCAAGATCGTCCATTGCGGATGCTGCCTGCGGAAACAGGACCATTTCGTCTGCGAGGTTGACGGCTCGACTGGTCGTGGAACTCTGAACGGGATGATACCCTAAATCCCAAACCTTAAAGCCCCGGCCCCCAAACCTCCAAGCCCTAAATCAGACAAGACCCCTAAGCCCTCTCATCCGACCACTCGAGGCAGCCCTCAGGATTGAAATCCACCGGAGAGAAGCTTCAGCCGAACGGCTCTGAATGGCCACCACCTGCCAGATGTTGTAGGTCCTACTTTGCGATCCGGACCCTGAATGCCCAGGGAAGTACCTGTACAGCTTCGTGAACAAGGACATCTCCTCCTGCAACAAATGCAGAGCAGTGGGCTGAGTGTGCACCCGAAGCCGAGCATGAGCTTTGCTTTTCGAAACGACTCTAGATAACTCCCCAAGCCCATGCTGCCACCAGCTTCTTACTATTGCTGCTGATGCGCATCCCCTCCCAATTCTTCAACTGTCCTGCGCTGTGGAGAGTCGGGAGTAGTTGGAGTTGGAGCTCATGTTCAGGTTCCTCACCCGGCTGCTGCCTCAAGGGTCGGTGGCACTCGGTGGCCCAAAGCAATGGATAAGCTCATGAATACAAGAAACATACGACACACCGTAACTCTAAGAGTAATCAGAGCAGATTCGGAGGTGCTGTGGTCGTACCGGCCGTGGTGCAGAAGCAGCAAGAAGAGGAAGAAATCGACGCACATGCATGCAACTGTTAAGATTAACCATCAGAGTGAGTAGCTGAGTAGCTCTGAGCGCAGTAACGCCGACGTGGCATCCCGAGTCTCAGGAACCGGATCTTCTAACACAGACCACAACATTGGTCGGGACGGGACCAGGTAAAGAGAAGTCCAAGAGTAGTTAGGCCCTTAGGAGCCAGGCAGAGAGCTTCCCGGGAGGCGGACGAATTCTCGCCAGCTTCTTAGGCTCGATCTTCAGGGCGAAGATGCGGTCCTGCTTGCTGGTGGCTTCGTTTGGTGGGCTGAAGTTTGAAGTCATCTCAACAGTTTACCTGAAGAGCTTCCATCGGAGAGTGGAAAAGAATATCTCCCTAGTGAGCGCCTTGCTGCCTCATGTCCTACATGAAATCGCGAAAGATCACCTGCCCAGCTTCCCGTCGCATTCTGGCCTGTGGGAACGACCACAGCTGCTCGGGAATGGTCTCGTCGGGGATCAAAGGATAGTTCGCAACCTCTCTAGCATGCCGAGCTCGTGGGCGAGGCTAGACAGCTGCCCAAACCCATCATCGGGCCTTGTAGCCTCTTTGGGCCATGAAGAATGCCAAAGGAGTCTTGCCTTGTGGCCGAGGAGCCAAAGTAGGCAGAAGCAAAACACGAAGGACGCTCGGCCTGGACTACTTGGAACTGTGGTGCCCAGAGTACCTATAAGCCCTACTATAAGAACCGTATTAGCTAGAATCACGCTAGAGTCTGGAGTTTTGGGGTATACTATAGCTCAGGGTGATGAGTTCGGGATAGTTTTGCTGGTAAACCCGAACTCCTATGACAGCCGCCGACCCGGGTGGTGCAACTGAGCAGATCTACAAGTACAGGGTTTCAGGGTTTGGTGAAGCAGGTCTACTTAAGGCCTCCCACTGCCTGAGGAACCACCTGAGCATCATGCCTTTCTTAGGGCTCCATACTAGGATGCTATACTGTTTGTAACCCCAATTGGAGAAGGAGCCCATGGAACTTGATCCTGCACTCAGCCGCAATCGAAAGTCAGCAGCATCTCTCTTCGAACCCTGGCTGGAAACGATTTTGGTTCCAAATCAACTTAAACTTTCTAGTGATTCTAGTGACTACGGCCGCTCATCCTCTAAGTCAGCCGCCACTTCTTGACGGCCCAATGATCATGAGGTCGGCCTGCAAACAGGTCTGACGAGCTTTGGGCTTTCGGTCTATGGGTCTCCTCGAAACAAGTTCGTACTATACTGCATTATAGTGTAGTATAGTATTAGTATAGTATCCGTATATAGTATAGTATAGTATAGCATAGCATGGCATAGCAAGTAAGGGAGTGTTATGTTCCACAATGGAGCAGAGGGCTCTGGACTTTACGCCTCCGCCCAGCGATGTGGCTGCACGCCGTCATCGAAGAGTCGCGTGTACTCAATGCACTCAATCATCCGCATGTAGCTCCTCGGACGGAGGCAAAGCTGATAGTGGGAACCCCCCGTGCATGTCTGGATAAGAGGAGCTGGCGAATCTGCAAATTGACGTCTGCCTGCAAATCGGTGCTGTCGCTGCTCTCTGCTTGATGCAAAGTGTGACCCATTGCGACCCGGGTTCCCCACCTGGAATGCCAAGTCGGCTGGCATCGAAGTAGCCTCCGGACTTTGTGTGTCGAAGAGGAGCCAACCGAGCTGACGAGCTGACAGCTCCCCTGGCCTTCAAGCTTCTCCAAAAGAGGACTCCACAAGTCGTGGCATTCAACGTCTTGCCTCGGGAAGCAAGCATTTCACCATCCTTGAAGCTTGCTTCCCTTCTCGCACTTGTATTGCTGCACTTGGCCGGGAGCTCTTGGCAATACTGCCGCAGGTGCGCGTTCGCGACAGGGTCGACCTGCAGGAAGGGGTGCAAATACTTCGTCGCTAAACGTAGACTGGACACTACAAACTGGACACTACAAAACCATCCCTCTGTCGATCATGAAAACAACCAATTCCAATAATGCTGGGCTGATGGCCAAGGTGTACACGACGAAGGCGTTCCGGTCCTTGGCCCGGCGAGCAATGTCCTGCGAGGGCCGGGGCCAGTGGCGGCCAGTGGCTTTGCGATCTGGCTTTTGTCCGTGCCCGTGCACGCGTGCTGAAATTAGGAGTACATCGGACGTGCTTGAAGGATTGATGGAAAGGCACACCTCCATCATGCCCGCCGTCGCAAAGCGGAAAGTCGTGACGTCCGCTGGACCTGCCAGATCTCATCGTCTGGATTCGGCTCGTGAAGGGCTTCGTGACAGGCAACAGTCCAAGCCCAAAAAAATCTGGGATCTCGGCAGTCGCGCTCGAAACAATGTCCGAACCTCAGCATGGGTTAGCCCTCAGAACACAAAACCCAGGGTGCGACGTGTAGCAACAGTAACAAACGCAGAGCAACACAACACGCAGTTGCAGCCATCCGAAGGCAGGCAAGATGTCTATGCGTACTACAGAAATCCTGCAAAAACCGTCGGCAACAGCAGAACATTGAAGCACAACTTGCGCATCGTAATTCTCGAACCAGAAAGGCCAGGATGCCCATGGCGGCCCACGACCGTGTCGGTGACGGTCACGCTTAGGATGCTTCGACTCTTGTGCCTCTACCAATTCCTAAACCCGACAATCTCCAGACCCTGAAACCCAAACCTTACCCTACACCCTAAACCCCAAACCCCAAGCCCTAAACCCTAAGCCCTAGACCCTAAGCCCCTCAAAAGGAGAGGCCAGGGCTGGCCGAGAGCACAGAGCACCGTCCTCTCGGCGGACTCACCGGTGCAGTCAGACCTGAGCCGATCTTTCATCAGGTTTTCAAAGGGGCCGAGGGACCCCAAACAGATCTGTCATGTGTTTACCAGGATGATACGGTCTTTGATACATCGCTTTGCTGATTTTCATGCAGTTTTTGCTTCAGCTTGGAGTGTTCGAGCTGCTGAATCAGCGGAGGGCACGCTGCGGTGTTTTCCGCGGGGAGGGAAGACTGTCTTGGAGGACGATTCGATAGCATGAAGGACGTACGGGGCCACCCAGGTAGAGAAGGCAAGCATTGAAACACATCGAGCTGCGCATGACGGCCGCTCCACTGACACAACCTCAGACATGAACATCTGTGGCCGCCACACCACAAAGATTGGCTTTGCCTCAGACCATGCTTGTTGCAAAAGCAGATGCTTCTGGCGTGCAGCACATCTTCAGCCAAGCCACTTTGGTTGAGCAAAAGTCGCCGTCCCCTTCGTCATCGTCCTCAAGCATAGCTGTGCAGCTTGCACTGCTATCACTAGAGCTGTGATGCCTTGCATCCTTATCATCCATGCTGACTGTGTCGGTCATCGCACATAAACCATGCAAGCCCCAAGCACTGTCAAATGTATGCAGCTACACGCGTCTCAACGCTTGTCAGAATAACATGCCCTTCAAGACTCAAAGACAGGTAATCTTGAAACCATAGCAGATGTGTAGCCGCACAACAAATCAATAATGCCCCGCTACATAATAGAGCGTTATCTGTTTCGGGTCCAGCCTCATCATCAAGATCGTCCAAGTCCAGTGACATAGCTGTGGCAGGGGAGGAGCCGAAGCGAACACGGCCCGTGGAACCTCACCGGGGGCTGTCAGAGATCTCTGGGAGCAGGGCCCCTGCTTGGGGTCTCTGTGGGCGAACCAGACCCCGTCTGAGGAAACGATGTCTGTGGACTCTGCGACCCCGGCATAAAAAGTACGCTCTTCTGATCGAAGAAGAGTATCCAGGTTTCAGAACACAATTGATGCAAGTTTGATTGGCCCTTCCACATATTCGGATGGTTCTTGTGAGCCGGCATGAAAGGATGCCATGGTTCCATGAGACACGCTCTCTTGCAGAGCAAACGAGGCCCATGCCATCCACGACTTCCGTGCACACAAGCTGCTCCTCCTGGTGAACATGGTCAAAATCCCTAGTCTAGTGAGCATCAGAACAGAGGCCACAACCCCAACTGAAAGTGGAACTGTAAGGGAGTGTCCTGAAAGCAGGAATGCAGCTCCTTCACCGCCTGCATGGCGAGGCTCGGCTGCTTAAGCCTACTTTCTACATCAGCTAAGCTTCCGCTGAACTTGAACTACATCTAGGCGATGCCTTTACTCACCCTGTTGAGCTCCGTCTCCGTCTAGCTTGCCACATGCTGTTCGTCGGTGCTTCACCTGACTCAATGACATCGTGGCTGCTCGGGCCGCCTCTTCGGAGAAGGACCGCATCATCGCCACAGTTAGCTCAACCTCGCAAACCAGAAGTTTGGCATAATCGCTTGCAGCAGCTTCCTGCGAGTGATACGCCCAAACGCCAAAACCTGAAACTTGTCACCTCACTCCAAAATTGTGAACCTCGTCTTTCGTCGCGTTCTCACTCGGTCGCTCACGGCATTGTTGTGTGCCGCTGCGACGCATCGGGTCCAAAAGTCTTCCAACTCCGGCACTTCGTGGCCTCAGCCAAGTTCTGTTTTTTCAACAGTGTGCCATGGGACATCCCAGCGCTCTCCCGGTGGTCTGCTAGCTCCAATCCTTAACCTGCGATCCGTGCGTTCGGAACGAGATGCCCTTTCCGAGGATCGGAAGATTTGCTTTTCGGTGTTTCGGTGCTCAACTAAACCCGTAACCAGACATTGCCCGAAACATCGCTTCTTGCCCTTCCGCTGCACACTGCAGCAAGAAGCTTCGGTGAAGCCAAGCTTGTAGACAGCCCGTCGAGAATCTATAAGCCTGTTTCATGCTAGGAAGCGTAGCAGGTCCTGTGAGATCTAATATTTAAAAGACCCTTCAGGACCAACTTCGACTGGCCTGCAGCTTTCGCGAGGTAGTCGCACCTTTCCTGCCGAGGCACACCCGGACGGGAATACGGGAGCCCCAGGCTTCCGTCAGTTGATTCAGGAATATTCAGGCTGTGGTGAGGTTGTGCTGGCTTTGTCTGGCAAGGCCGCACTGCAACTACGACAGGCTTGCCAGTGTGTGGAGTTCAGCAGTCCTCTCGGGCCCTCACAACTCATTCAGTTAGGCTTCGAAATTGACCGATAGGGGAAACTAAGCATGGTCCCACACCCGAACCTAGTTTATGATGCTTTCGAGGCAAATCGAAATAACAAAGCTACATGATGTTGAGACTTGCTGCGCTAGAATTACTGCAATCTGCTCCCCGTGACGTGCTTGACGCCTTGACCGCCGTGTTATTAGTACGGCCACTGCAACGACAGCAAGTGGTGGTGCGGTGAATCGCTGTGGATTCGATGCTAACACTTCTGCACCGGCATGGGGTTAAGCTACTCAAGGCCTGCACTAAAGGCATGCTACATGCTAATGCCGCCAAGCGCGCCTGCATTCTAAGAAGGGCCACGACTTCTGTGGCCAGGAAGCTGAGCAACTGAGGCTCCAGAAAAGCCTGCTTTGACCGGTAACCGATGTCAGTGAAGCTGAAAAGCCTTCAAAGATGGCATGCAGCACCTCATGGTGTTGCGGCAGGAGGCAGTTCCGACGGAGACGAAGCTCCTGCTGCAGTGAATTTGCGGCTTGGGCTCAGCAGGGACAGTATACAAGTGTCTGGCAGAGACGAATCTGGCACGACACTCCCGCGAAGCGATGGGAAGCTTCATGCGTTTCATGAGGCATCGCTCCGAGTAGTAGTACTTGGGGGTGAAGATGAAGTCTTCTTCGCTCCTGCAGGTTGTGTTGCAAGCTGCATCTCGGTGTTTTCTCGACTCTTGAAGGCTCGTACGAGAAGCAACGATCCATACATGCCTGCCATGAACTGGTCCTCCCAAGAATTGCCTTTGCTTTCTCGATGCCTTCCTGCAGGAGTCACTGGGCTTCGCAACGCATCACTTACAGAAACTAGCCCTGTCTCACAACTGCACAAAAACCAGACATGACAAAGTGGAAAGGTCGAATTGTCGGCAAAGTGCACGTGCGGAAACACGAGCGATGAGGCACTGCCCATGCTTGCTTGCAGTGGTCTGAAAAGCAGGAGCGGCGGCACTTGCACTGTACTCATGGCCTTGCACTGCTCTGCCAAGGATTGGAAGAGCTCTTGGAGCCTTGCTGCCTGCGCAGCATGATGTCCATGCAGCGTCTTGCCAGAGTCCGGCACGGTACGAATGGTGTTTGGGACAAGCTTTGGCTGAGGCTGAGGGCATCGAGCTTTGGGATTGGCACTAGCAGCTAACAGTGATCACAAAGCAATGCCTCGGGGAGCCCTGGCGGCAGCTGCTGCTGGACCTGGCCAATTCAGCAGCCAATGAGACAATCATCACACAGATGTCTCTGGCATTGAATCAGGATGAACTTCCAACACCAGCATGACTCAGAAAGATCTTAATATTTCGATATCCAAAGTCATCCCCGGCTTTGAACCACAAGCCTCGATCAAACAGCAAGAACACTTTGCTCAAAGCACACCTGCCGATAGGTCTCCTGGAGAAAAAGCAGCGTCTGACAGTGCCGCCGGACGTGTGCCTTATCTCGCACTAGACATCATCTTGGGGCAGCCATTTGTCAATGCTACCGTCGCGCAGCAAGCGAGTACTTCCTTGCCTGGCCAGTCTCTATGTCCGACGAACTAGTAGTTGACTCACATGGGCAGAACCGATAATCTGTAGCGGTTTTTCTGCGAATTCTACTCCATTCAGCTTTGATGGCAGTAATGCTCGCATACATTCATTAGTGAGAAGGTGAAGCTTGATGCTAGGATTATGGCGGAACACGTGTAAAAAAGTGAGGAGTGGACTGTTTGTAAGTTGACTGCTTTGCTTTGTTACGTACTAGGCTTGCTGGGTCCCATAAGCGATTGGACAACCTGCCGCTGCCATTTACCAAAGCACATAAAAGAACAAGTTCATGCGTCCAGGAATCGGTATTGGTGTCGGCCAACCCATAACCATCACCCGCACCCACTCACCCATGCGCATCCCCAGACATCGTCATCACCAGTTCGCCGTCATCGTCATCAGGTCGATCGCCAATGTCCGCATCGCTTCCATTACCATCGCCACCTTGCCATGGTCAATATCATCATCGCCATCTTCGTCATCATCAACATTATTAGCATCAGC
Source organism: Symbiodinium sp. CCMP2592 (assembly GCA_905221615.1). Taxonomy (NCBI): domain Eukaryota; class Dinophyceae; order Suessiales; family Symbiodiniaceae; genus Symbiodinium; species Symbiodinium sp. CCMP2592. The sequence goes on along the minus strand of CAJNDT010000030.1, from coordinate 281,733 downwards.
ATAACGATCTTCATCATACCCATTACCTTCATCATGTATCACCTATCATCATCACCACTGCCGTTGTGACCAGCAGCATCACCATGAAATCTGGTTAAAACATATGAGTGCAGGATAAAGCACTCCACTGTTACGATATGCCACAGCAGCATGATCATGTGCTTCCCACTTGACTATCTCTGGTGAACCAGCCCGCTACTAGTAGCCTCAACAGCGAGGCAGGGCAGCAGCATCCTTTTAGTCCTAAACCGAACTTGCACGTGCTTTACTTGGAGGTTCATGGGTGGTTATAAGTGGGGTCATAAGTAGGGTAATCATACTTATAACCCACATAAGAGGACTTTTAACCCCACTTATGACTACCCATGAACCTTCAAGTATATGCTTGAGCTTCCGGCCAGGCTGTCAACCCCTTCTGCCCAGGCAGCTGGCGTAACCTCGAGTTGCCAGAGCGCTGCCAGTGTCGGGACCACTTACGGTTTTGAGGGGTCCACCCCATTGTAATTATGAAGGCCCCTGTACTATAGTATCCTTAGCCCGTATAGGCCGAATCCGGAATCGATTTCCGAGCACCCGAACACTCACGAACACTGTGATGCGAGTAGTTGTCGTCCCCGCCTTCATGCTTGTTTTTAGTCTCTCAAGCTCTTCCGCCGCCGCCAGCTTCAACGTAACCACGGACCTTAAGCTCGGACATCTTCTCATTGTCACTCTGGGCTTCGTCTGAGAGACTGCATCTTCAGATTCTGGATTTAGGGATTGCCCTTTTGACACAGCATTTACGCTGGTGGAAGCTAGCCTGCGATTGGGGTGTGGACCCAAACTGGGAACCCTCGACGGTTGGTTTCAAGTCTCCCCACGTTCGGGGCAGCTCTGCCTCAACCTCAAGGCATGCAACATCCAAATTTCCTAAGGGCACTTGAAGAGCCGGTCTTTAGGCCGCCCCACGGTGCGGTGGCTGTGGTGATCGCCCGGCCTCGAGCACGGCAAAGTTCTCGACATACTCACGTCACAGTCATCAACCGTAATGGAAGTCGTGGTGGTTGCAGTCGCAATCAACACTTTCCAGTGTGTCGTCGTCCTTGAACGACTAGTAACATTGTGTATCGTTGGGATGCCACTAGTCGCGCAGCTTGCAACATGCATCAACACGCTTTTCCTGCTCGATTAATTAGCTATCATCCTCGTGATGCAAACTTGGTGGGAAAGGCAGGTGTTCATACTTCCTACGACTACGTGCCTGCCGCAGGACCTCACAAACGTCATTTCGTCACGAAGGCCGTTGCCACGGACTTGTAAAACAGATGCCCGACCTCCTGAAGCCGCCTCAACTCCTAACGACTGCAAGCATACAAGCGGATGCGCTGCATGATTTGGGCACGGTAAAGGGTTCTCGGGTTTACGAACACCCCGTGCAATCCACTGAGGCCAGTGCTTCGCACTCTTCCGAAGTGTAGCTCACTGAGCCTCTGTTCGACCGGAGGTTCGTGGAGCCCTGCGCCCCTTCGGCTAAGCTTCTTCAAGGTGACAGGTCTTGAACCCCAAGTCAATGTTGAGAAGCAACGAAAAGAAAAGCACAGTCTTCGGACTTCTCGCAACGTCGAATTTCGAGGCCGATCCTAGGAGAAAGCAACCGCTGCGGCTTCTCTGCTCTGGGAATCGGGCCGTCGCCGCTGCTCCAGTATTAGGAGCGCAGGGAAAAGAAGAATGCGCTGCCTGTGGAGTGTCTAAGGCCAAGCGCTATAATTACACTTTCCACCACTCGTGTGTCCGATGTCGGAGCACTAAGACACTGTATGATCCTACCGGAAAGGTGCACCATTCCGCGGCATCATGGAAACCCAAACTATCTCGTGGCAGCCGAGGGCGAAAGGCCTTCCACCGGAATCGTTGCCACAGCCCTGGACATTCACTGATGTTTGGAGGGGTGTGCAGATCAACTGGGAGAGTTCAGGGTAGATCTCCTGGGTCGGGGGTCTCTGTCTCACGTGACATACGCGCAACTTGGGAGTTTCAGTAGAGGGCCAAAGGTCCCGAGTCAGCGGCTGAGGATACAGAGCTTGGCGACGGAAGGCTGCTCCTGGCGAAAAGGCCTAAAACTGCGGGTCCTAGTTTGGGGGGTCCTTTTTGAAAGGTTTCGGCAGCTCCAAGCTCATAGCACAAGCTTCACAAGAACGAACGAGAGGTCCGCGCCTCCCAAGCCGCACAGGCCATGTTCCTTGAGCTTTGGAAGCCTCTGTTCCTGGAACATTGGCTGCTGCTCTGCGCTGGAAGCTCCCAATCTTTTTTAGCAAAAACTGGGGAGCAGGCGCTGACTCAGAGGCACAGCTGCTTGAAGCATGGATGACACACGCCGTGCTCTGCTTGCGCTTCTTGTTTGTCGAGATGCAGCTGCTTTTTCTCCATGTCAGGAGAGGTGGGAACTGCGAGAGCTCTGTTACTGCGTGCTTGTATCGTGTTCGCCTTTCATGCACCAAACCGGCAGAGCTTGCCGTCGGGGGTTGATGCTGCATGTTCGGTTTGCCCTAGGTTTGCCCATCCTTGTGTAAGGCACGTAAACGAGCCGCAACAGTAGTTCTGAAAGTAGCAGCATGCAGCGCCATGATAACCTTGCAGTTGCTACTACTAGGCTGCCACAAGGCTCCCTTCATGTTGCTGAAGTACCGGTAGCAAAGGACCCCAGGGCACGGATTTGGAGGCGCTCGCTGGAGTGCTTCGGTGGTTTACGCTCCTGTTGCTCCCTGTTCGCTTATACATAGCGTGACACACTCGCCAGCGCGAAACACGTTGCTTTTGTATCCATTCAATCGGCAGACAGGCCCGCGCAGAGCCCGAAGCAGTTTCTCTCTGGTCTGCCGGGAAGTATAAGGCACTGCCACGACTCCATACTCGCAGAGAGAGCTCTACCCCTTTCGCCGCTTACCGTGCGCAGCCACCCGACCCGAAGAGGGCGTCTGCAGACGTGTAGAAACGCCCGGGTCGATAGTCCGCGTAGCCCTCCGGTCGATTGTTGGAGCAGGCGAAGGGGTTAGAGTCTGCAGGAGGATTGGGCTGATCGGCAACTGTCTTGAACTGGCCATACAACTTGATGGAGATGTCACGGTTGTAATGCTCGAAGTGGGTTCTGCCCGGCCCCTTCAGTTTATGCCGGCAGAAGGTTGGCCAATAAATCTGCTCTTCCTTGAACTCGATATATGGCCCATGATCGCCATAGACAATTGCCTCATAGCCACGTGCGATTGGCTCGCCCATACAGTCATAGAGCTCCAAAGAAGAGCTGCCCGTCTCACGAAGACCCCAGTTCGATTCCACTCGCTGCTTGTCCCGGCGTCTGTTTGCAGAATCTGCCGTCGAAGCAGCCCTCGGCTTGTAGTCGACTGAACGATCGCACACAAAACCAAGCTTCGCCCAGGACCACAGCAGGACATCGTCAAACTCCAACTTGGATGCATGAAATTCGATGTCGAAGAAAGTCCCCTTTGTTGTCAGCGCCTTCTCGAGGCTTTCGATCAGATCAGGCGCAAGCACGTGCAGCGGGAGTGCGCCGTTGTCAGACCTGCGGATGTCTCTCACTAGTGATGCTGGCTTTGAGCTGCAAGACACCATCCGCGAAGGAACGGCCTTCACCCACCTGTCATCTGCCGAAATGCTCGCAGCCACTGCCACCGCGGGCATTGTGGAGAGGCTTCGGAGAGCCCTTTGCCATGAGCCGGCTAGGCGGGTCATGTTAGCGATGGATCCTGAATCGTGAACCCCTCTGCACGACACTCTAAAGTTTAGTGCTGAAAACCCCAAGTAGCTTATGATGGCGTGGAAATCTCGCGCCACCTTCTGATTTGCATCAGCCCGTCTGAAAGCGCAACACAACGGCTTCACCGGTCATTGGGTACAACATGCCTGGACCGGACGGAGGACGGAGCCTCAGGGCTGCACCAGAGTTTCTAAATTTTTGTCCGCTGCTTCTTCGCCTCAGACACTTGCCTTATGCAAGGAGTTGCTAAGAACAGTAGCTTGCCTGCGGAATGCAAGCTGGCCGTTGCCCACATCTTGAGCCTACAATTCATTTAAATGTCGACCATGAATTTTCATGATCCGGAAAACCACACGTGCACATCAATCCGATGGGTCAGCAAAAGACGTCCAGCGGCGGGCGCATGGAGAAGTCACGCCTTCAAAGTCCTGGGAGTCAAGGCTCGCGGCTGCAGCTAAAAAAAACACGAAGGCTGGAAGTGATTTGATCGGAGGGAGAATCCGATACTCCACGACGCATTTTGGCTTGGCAGCCAGGGAGGGCTGATTGCGTTCAGAGGCTGCTTGCTCGGTGGTCTGCTTAGAAGGTGTAAGAATTTCAGCTAGGCATCTTGCACCCGTGCCGAGGACCATATTGTGTTTCGAAGCGTGCCAGCGCCCAAAGAGGGAACACATTCCGGAATGCAGTGTACCTGAACGCGAAGCGCAAAGGTTTGGGGCTCAGGACAGCCTAAAATATCCTAAACATATGAACAAGTACAGGCCAAGAGCGTGATGCCAATGGATCTGTTGAACCTTGCCGGAACAGTTTACGAAACTCCCTTCTCGCAGGCAGTGGCTGTACTTCGCATCAACTGAGGCGAGGGCACTCCGGCGATGTTCTCTTGAGCCCAGTCGCCCGAAGCCAGCTGGCGCTTGAGGAGTAACGCCACTCCACGCTGAATGGCCTTGGACTCCTGCGCAGTGTGATCGTTAGCTCCCATACCCCCATAACGCACCGAATTGCATGACCAACCTCCCTTCTAATTAGTGATGGACCCAAGCCCCTGAATCCCGTGATAGTCGTCGCCGAACACCCCATACCACAAACCTGTGTGGTCTTCTATTACCGGCTGCTATTGGAGGTTTGACGTGATGCTTCCCTCCGACTGACTGGCATTGGGGCTCCACATGTCTTCCGTGTGACAGTCTATGACGTCGATCCGGCACTGAAGCTGAGCAAGTGTCAAGACTGGTTCTTGCTAGAACGGAAGAAGCAGAGGCCTGGCAGTCTGCCGCCATCAGTGCAAGGAGAGCCCAGGCAGTCTGGACCACAGTGCTGCCAGAATCGCATCCTTAGCGACCGGAGGCTGCAGCAGAAACTCCCGAAAATGCTACAACTATTCCTACCTGAACCTCTTCCCAAATCACGAGCCATACACCACCCCAACCTCAGGTGGCCGGATAGCCAAAAACAAACTGTTGCAGCCCTGAGCTCCATAGAGCTTCTCGCGGGGAGCGTACTCTCGGTTGAAGCAGCTGGCAAAGTCTTCGCCCCAGCCGCCATCCGGGTTCTGCTTCCCTGAGAAAAAGGACAGGAAAAGCTATCTCAACATTTCATAACTCTTATTCCAGAAACTCAGTGGGCCTAAAAGGAACTTCACGCACTTCTGGATCGCTTTGCAGGTCGGCTTGCGCCCGGCGATGAGCAGTCCTGTCCGAACTGACACGTCAGAAAAACATCGATGTCGGGTACAGCTGCAATCGGGAAGGTCTCGGCAAGGCCAAAGAAACTGTAGAAATAGCTGCATTCTCCAGCCAGAAGTGTCGCAAGCACCGATAGGCTGCGGATTTATCAGTTTTCTGTATCAAACGTCCTCTCTGCAGGTGTACATACCTTTTTATACCTGTATATATGTACGTAGGTATGTAGGTATGTATGTATGCATGCAGGCAGGGAGTGAGGGAGGGAGAGCGGGATGTATACACACACATATGTATGCATATATATATATATGTATGTATGTATGTATTCATACTCTATCATATACTGCCGTATACTGCACTGCCTACCTACCTACCTACCTACCTACATGCATCCATGCATATGCACGTGGTACAGTTGGCAATTCTGGCCGGTCACAGAACGTTTGCGAACACTTGAGGCAGTCGGGGTGTTCATTGGCAGCAGATCAAGGTAACCTAAGGCAAGCATTCGCCTCCTGAGGGAGAACCACTTTTCAGGATTCTGCGCCTGGCCTTCGATGCCAAACCAACAGCCGTATGTGAAGCAGTTGCCCCAGCATCCAAACCAGCTGCCGTCATCACGTTGCCTTGCGCCACAGCCGGCGGCATGGAGCTTTTGTAAAGCTTGCCAACCCGAATTCCCAGAAAAAAAATCAACCGAACGGCCCCTCCCTGCACTGCAAGCTGACCCCAACCTGCAAAATTCTGTTGGGATCTGCATTTTGACCTGTTGCATTTCTTCAATGAAACGAGCACCACGCGCGATGGAGCGCCGGATCTCACCCGCCCGGTGATCCGGAAATTGCTCGGAGAAGTATGCGAGTGCCTGATGGAGGCTGGGGGCTGAAGTGAGAGGGACTGCTGGCTCCAAACTGTGTCCCTAAACCCCTTGTCAGCCTGCATGGCGGAAGAGCTGCACTCCACATAAGAGTAGTCAATCATGATGTCCCCAAACACCTGCATGGAGAGGGCAAAGTAGAAGGCTGGTCAGGAACGTTACAGTAACGGCTGGGATTCAAAGTTACAATCTCAGCATGGAAGCGATCTTTTCCTTGCTCTGGAGCAAACAGCGAAGCTCAAAAGTCAAGCGGGGTCTTTAGGGTCCGGAGCCCAGCAGGAATGAAACTGCCCTTCCGAACTCCCGGCGTTGCCGGAGGCTTGAATGCCGGGCACTTGTTTCTTGACAGATCATGCAACCTTGTCTTGCTATGACACACTTTGGCAAACCCAAAAACACGGAACTCTTTACCCTGTGGTTGAAGGCACGCTTAAGAACACGATCGCAGAACCCTTTTCTAACACTTCAGCCCTGCTTAGCCCATGTGTAGATCCCCTTGGTTGAGCACTTGTGAAACCGATTTCTAGAACTTGTGCAGAACCACCTCTAAACATTCTAGAGACAGTCGCATGATGAAGCCGAGGAGATGGGCCTCCGATGGATTGAGAAGTTCGTACCACTTCCAGCCCCGATTGTTCTCGTAGGTCGCCCAGCCGCCATCGTTGTTCCTTGGCCGGTCTTGGGGGTTCAGATATTCGGATTGGGCTCCAAACCCTAATCCCAACACTCTAAAGCCCAGCCTAAACCGCTACACCCTAAACCTTTCAGGGCTTCAGGGATGACACCCTTCTGTAATCATACTTAAGACTTAAGTCACTTAAACGGACCCTAAGGAGCAACTATTACTGTTACTCATGGTTTAGCCCACACTCCTTAGTTCTCAATGTCCGAAGGTCTGGTAGGAGAGCAGAAATCGAACGCTGTCGCACAGATGTTCGTCAGGCATGACCCGGCCTCGATGGATTGGGGTTTAGGGGTTTTGAGTTGTAGGAGCTTTGGGGTTTGAGGGCGTAGGGGTTGAGGCTTCAGGGTTCTTCCCACTTTGTCCACCATTGCGAGTTTCGAGGATCGTTTCTATGTGTCTACCTTCCGTTTCACAAGCGAATCTAAGTGTTCAACCCCCGCTCGGTCAAGTCTGCTGCCGACGAAGCGTCTGCTTGGCCACGTAATGCGAAGCCCCAAACCCCAAATCCTCAGCACCGAAGACTCCCAAACCCTGCAGCAAAATGACAACCCGAAGCCCTCAACACGTGATGCGCAGCAGGGCACCGGCAGATCTGATGCTTGGAGCTTTTCGCAGGAGCAAGACCGCTTTGAAGGCCTCTGCTGTGGTGTCCTTACAGGAACAGGCCATCACTTAACTGGATCTCACGACCTGCACTTCCTTCTGCAGCGCAGAACATAGCACAGGGCTCCCAAGCGCGGCAACAATTCTGGCAGCTACTTGTAGCTACGTCCCAGAACCCACCGAAGACTTCCCGAGACTTTCGAGCCCCACCCCAGTGTAACTAGCCTTATGCCTTAACTACTATCAGCACAAGACTTCTGCATGTCTGGCTTTATCTTGACGCGTAGAATCTCAATTCCCTCCAGCCCGAGCCCTCTTGCCAAGTCGCAGAGACCGGCCAGGCTTGTTCAGCGGTGCCTTGCACCCACTGCGATGGTTTCAGATTTCATGATAACGGCTTGTCATTTCCTGTCCATACTGCCAGACTTTTCCACAAGCCAGCACTCGGACAAAGGCGTGGTCTCTCATATACACCCTGTCGGGATTTTGATGGTGCAGCAGTTGACGATTTGGGAGTCAAGCTTTGCCAGCATGCCTGCGACGTGTCAGAGCACATGCACATCAAAATCAGAGCCAGTGCTTAGAAACCGAGGCACCCCTCTGTGTCATGGACTCTTTCTTACTTTACGTCTTTTGCTTGGTCTTTGGCTGGTGGCTTCAGGGCCCACCAAGGGTTTTTGCAATACATATCGCGTCCGTCTCATCGACATGCACCGTCCCCAACGCCAACCTTTCCATGGTCCCACACATCCGACAACAACAACAACACAGGGAGTTTCAGAAAACAAAGGGCCCACAAAATGAACCCTGAAGTCGTAGGCATACCAAGAGCACCAGCACTTGAGGCGCGGACTGAAGCCCCAGCCGCCCTGAATCGGCTGCCGAAAGTGGCGCCAGTCCCCGTGAGGCAGGCTCCTCACCTGTCGGGTCGGGTAGGTTTGCGGCTGCACAATACCTAAAGTCAATCCCTAAACCCTAAACCCTAAGGACCTAAAGTCTAAAGTCAATCCTGTTGTTGCACTGTGCAGAATGTCAATCTGAGGACTTGATCCGGCAACTTTCAGGCACTGTACTGCTTTGCTTTGCTAGGTCTCCCACCTGCTCCTTGACGAGCCAGCTCCAGGCCTAAGCAGCTGCGTCAAAGGGCCGGAGCTTTCCTCCAAAGTTAGTCCGACAGCAGTTATATCACCGCCAGCCATATATTGATGTAAGGTGGATGCCCATGATGATGTGACTTCTATGCTGCACCGTCGTCGGAGATGGCAGGGAGGAGGGAACATCGCAGGGCCGCACCGCAGCAGAAGCTGCTTCTGCTTCTGCTGATATTTGCCGTTTGCTGCTTGCCGTTGCTGTTGCTGTTGCTGCCGCTGGTGCTGGTGCTGGTGCTGCTGCTGGTGCTGGTGCTGGTGCGGGTGCAGGTGCGGGTGCGGGTGCGGGTGTTGTTGGCGCTGCCGCTGCCAATGTTGCTCGTTGTTGCTGGGTGTCGTTGTTTGTTGTTTTGCGTTGTTGTGGGTTGTTGTTGTCGTCGTGGTTGTCGTTATTGTCGTTTCTGTTTTAGTGGTGGTACCCCTGCTGTCCTTTCCTTGTTTCTGTTGTTGCTGCTGCCTCTGAAGCGAACATCATGCGGCTGTCCCGGAAGCTGGCTAGCTTTCACCTCCTGCTTAAGTTCTTGTGTAGGCAGGCTGACTCGTTGACTATAGCCAAGTTGAAAACATCCATATATTGGAAAGGTCAAACATCTCCAAATCCACTGCGGCCTGGGCCCCGGACTCTCAGGCTCATGTCCTTCAGGGCCGCTACTCGTTTTGGCTACGGGTCCGGCGGTCTTCACGCCCAAAACACACTGAAATCCTGACACCCACTACCCAAGAATCTAAAAGCCAAAACATTCCCCTCTGCCCTTCAAGAATCCTTTTCGAAAAACTGACAGAACCCCTAAAAAACCCTTGTAGAACAGCTACAAAATCTCGCAAGAACACTCGCAAAAACCTTGCACACGGCTCCTCGTAGGATTCCACCATACCAGCCTCAACGACGGCCTGCACCGCGAAAGCGGTGTCCCAAGCCATCGAGCCGTTGTAGCCCTGCACCTTCATGCCGTCCTGCTTCGGCGTTCTTGCTTTACACCTTTTCTGGCTATTGGGTCTGTCAGCTGAGTTGGGCCACCCTCTCTTCCAGCTCGCAGGATGGAGCCTACAGGAGTTAGGAATACTTTGGGTTGTTGTCCGTCCTCGGCGACCCACATGTACGCCGGGACCCGGGCCAAATGGGCTTGGAAAGGGCGACTTTCCTGGGCTCATGCATGCAGATGCTTTGATCATGACAGCAGGAATCGTGGCAACCCGGAGACAACAACCACAACTGCCGTAAACACACCGACTATAGCCTTGACGGCTGCAACTGCCGCCTGAAACTGAGAAGGCCACCATAATCGCAGCACTGGAAGCAACCGCCGCCAACCAAGCACGCAAGAGCAACAGATCCAACAGCATCCACAGTATTATCGCCACGACGCCGCCAGGAGCTCCACTATGACGACAAGGACAGCAGCACTAGCAACAACGACCACTAGTACAGCCACCATTACTATCCAAACAACCATGGCGAATAGTCAACAACAGTTGCAGTGCGAATGATACGAAAAAACTGCCTCATTAGACAGACCTTACACTAACGATGACCAGCAGAAGCGCAATCAGCAGGCTCCAAACCCTGCAGATAACCGCCGTTACAAGCACTTCGAAAAGGGGGGGGGAGTAAGACACACACCTGAACGCCATCAGCCTGGTCTGGACGCTAACGCTGGTCGTCATCGGCAGAAACTCATCACCATTCCACCATTCCACCCTTCTCCACCACTAGCACCAGGATCATCACCAACAACATCAGTGTCGTCGTCATCGAGTACACAGGCCTATTATTATTATTATTATTATTATTATTATTAGTATTAGTATTATTATTATTATTGTTACTATTATTATTGTTAAGGCCCAGCTGCGCTGGCTTCTTTGGGCTTCGTCTCGCCTCCGGCGGCGACCCAGGAAACGAGGATGTGGAAGGCCTCGCGGTTTGTTGGGGTTTGTCGCTCCAAAGGCCAGCGCGGGTTATGTACAAACCAAGGACTCATTTTCATCTGACGGCGGCGTACCAGAAAAAACACTCTGATTGTTCCGTCAGTCTCACTGGATATTGTGGCTACTTCGACTGACACAGCGCAAAGGTTTAAATCACCGCAGACGCACTTCCCCACCTTGCTGACCGGGCCAATGGTCAAGTAGTTCGTCTCCAGATCCTTTCCACTGAAGAATCGACAACCGTAAACTGATACACCCTTTGAAATCCGGGCAGTGTAATCTCCTCGGCGTGCATGTACTCCAAGGCAAAGTCACAGCTAACTTTTCTCAGCCACTGCCAGGGCCCCAAGCGCTCGTAGACCAGCAACACGTCCTGAAAGCCCGGCGAAGCAAGGCCCCACGTATGCCACATTTTAGGGGATACATCGCCTACTGCATTACATGCTTCCACGTTACTGTGCTGTACCCATACCTGCCACACTTTGGTGGATAGCCTGAGTTATCTTGCATTTAGTAAAGATATGGAATATTCCATCGCAGTCAGGTCGGTAAGACGCCACTCCTGCATCAGTCTCATGACCCAATGGATCGGGCTGTAGTTGTCAATGTCGGCGCAGCTGTGCACGTGCTTCCTTCAGGGTGCGCCCATGCCTTGGGCTCCCTCTATGACATGCTTTATAACACTGGGAGGTGCAGTGCTGCGAACATGGACTATCATCTCAATGATCATGGAAACTCCTAAACCCCAAAATACCCTAAACCCTAAACTCCTAAGCCCTCAGGAACCCTCAAGCACAGCGCTGGGCCTCCACGGGATCTCGCTGTACTTCTGCCCGCCGTAGAGCTCAGACCTCAGGGCCGCGGCCACGGGATCCTGCGCGGCATCGAAGGTGAAGCGCCGCGCGTAGAGCCAGCACATGGGGAGGTAGACCATCCTGGGAGTTCAGGCTTCAAGGCTCTGTTGGGGCCTTTTCCTTGGAGGGTTCCTTCCTTTTTTTTGCAGACTACACATAAGAGTTTTTGTCGGCCCTTGGGCTTGATTTCCTGTTGTGGGCGCGTCAGAGGGCCGAGCATCCGACAGTGGCACCAGAACCTTCCAGGATGAAGAGGGAACCAGCTGGGCAGCATCCACATCTCTGGCGGGACTGGAGCAATGCCATCCCAGTCATAGACCCCAAGACATGCCAGCCAGAACTTGGCCCAGGATGGCGCGTAGAGGGCACCTCCATGTTGCTGCATAAACTCGCGGCCCTTCTTGCATGCAGGATCATCGGCGCCCACTCCCACCAAGCGCAATGCAACGTAGTTCAGCACAGTTCCAAACATGGTGCTCGGAGATTCGATGTGGGATCCCCAGCCGCCATCCTGTTGCTGATGGTTCAGAAGGTATGCCTGAATGGCTCGGCAATGGGCATCCGGGTACATCGTCTTCAGATGACCAGTGATGTATGCTGCAATGACGAAACCTGGCAGAAGAAAGTGTGGTCCGCCATAGTCGCCTGCCCAATGACCATCATCGCACTGAAGCATTCTGTAAAACTCGAAGCCCTTGCAGAGCGCGGCATTCACATCGGCTGGCCGTGCGGTGTCTGGCTTAGGGCCGGTCCATGCATTCAGCCTGGCACGTCGGAAGATGCAATCTGCGCTGTTCGGGTTAGCTTCAGGTAGAAAAGGCTCCACGTCAGTTTCCGTGGAGCCCACGAACTCCCAAACTTGTTGGCCGGAGACTTCGTGAGGCAACAGTTCGTTCTTCGGTTGTGCTTCCTCCTTGGGTCTCCAGCCACCTTCAACGATTCTGCTCGCGACGGGCTTCAACTTCGCGTCAGCCCGAAGCCTGCTACTTTCCGGAACTGCATCGCCAGGGTAGGAAGCAGGCCTGCCACGCCGCAGGAACCACACCGATGCAAGAACAGCCCCGGCCACAGCCGCAGTTTCAACTGCTCCAGGAAATTTGTCCATGGGCAGTCCCTCAAGCGCTACTGTTAGGAGTGATCGAGAAGCTACAACGATGTCACCAAGCTGCTTATGCGGCGAGGACTAGAAGATGCCTAGATTCTGGATGCCGGCTCGATGTTGTCGTTGAAGCATTGGCTAGATGTCGGTCCGAAACTCATCAGCTATTCGCAGCATTCCCTATTGATCAGCTTCAAGCCGACGCGCCGCCACAAGCAGCGAACAACTGACCAACATGCAAAGTGACGAAGTCCCATGCTGAACTTGCACTGGTGCCGTCCCTCCCCAAATATCTTTAGAACCCTTGCGAGAAATACTCCTTCGACGCACCCTGTGTTGCTGCCACGCCGATCCTAATCAACCTCGCTCCATGCCCTTCGTCACAAGCAAGGCTAGTTTGGGTCGTTTTTCAACACGGCGGTGCCGAGGTTTGCTGAAGTCTTTGTCAGCGGTCACGGCCAGTCTGTACCTGGCTGCGACAATGACATCTTTAGGGCGTACATAGGCATACCGACCCTAGCGTCTGGAAGGATCCCCAGGGCCCTAGCGTGCCCAGCAGATGTGGCAACTGGGCTCCTTTCCTATCAGCAGTGACAACTTGGGGCCTGCAGCGCAGTTTTCACCGCGAGCTTGTCGATGCGAAAGTCCTCCAAGGCGCGGCACGACGGATAATCCGCTTCCGAACTTGAGGCATGTGTCGGGGAGCGCTTGTTTGCATCAAGTCACGGTTGCTTCAGACTTGACGGACGAAGCATACAACTCCAACACAGCGAGCGGCTCCTCGGCATACTCCTCAAGAGAATCCGAAGATACTGATGAACATTCTGTCTCCTGGAGCAGGCAGCAGCGTGCAGATCGGCTGTTGTGCACACCAGGTTCCCGGGCCCCAGCCCATCCTAGCCCACAGCAAGTATCCACTGGGGTAATGGGGGGTTTCAGAAACAAGGACTGGCGTATTTGCACATAAATACAGATATCTTAACTATAGATAAAGATACAGGCATACACACACACACACACACACACACCCAGACACACGCACGTGCGCACACACACGCGCATGCACGCATGCGCACGTTCACATGCATGCATGTGTATAAATAAGGAAATACACAAGTAATTATATACATAAATGAATGGACACATGAAAAGCAGGTGCACAAATAAATGAATAATTAGACCAAGCAGCAAATGAACCAACAACAGATACACAAGCAGGCAAATAAGTAAACACATCAAACTATGTATAATATATATATATATATATATGTATGTATGTATATATGTATATGTATATGTATATATATATGTGTACATACATACATGCATACATACACACATACGCAGCCTCTCTCAAGTAAGAGCCCGACAAAGATGGGAGAACGGCACTCCTGATTTAAGCCCCACGTCTTTTCTGGTCCAAGGTGCCATGATCGGAGGCCATTCCACGGCAGGGGCGTGCGGCTCTGGAGCATGCTTCGAGTGGAATGCGAGCTGATGCCACTGATCCTGATTCATGGCGAGATCCCGACATGGGGACTTCAACACTCAAAGGTCACTCTGGAATGAACACTGCGTAGTAGATGATTCAAGATCCTGCAGGGATCCCCGATCCACAGAATACCCCCTCTTCGCAGGCCCCGGACAAGATGACATGAGATCACTCCTGCTCGCGCTTTTCCTTCTGCTCCATCCGACCTGGTAGACTCTCAAATCTCAACCAGACTCAACAGAGCACGTTTTGCTTTGAGTGTGTATATAATATGTATATGCACGCACATGTAGTCAGTATGTACATACATGCATACTTGCAGACGTGCACAGCTTCATACAGACACGACACAATGACATCCAAACAGTCTGCAGCTTTGGCCCAACGTCTTGGCTGCCGGCCCATTCTCATGGAGAGCGTGGAGACCTCGCGACTTTACCGACCCGCTTTGGCCACCCAGGCACCAGGTTTTGGATTTGCTGCCGGGATGATCTGTTACAGCCTTTTCTATGATTTAGGGTTACCCGACAACGCGAAGCTACCGGCACCCAAGCAGCCGCCGCCCTGCTGCAACGCGTGGGCTCTTGAGCTTCGCTCTTGGCGCAAATGCGGCACGAGTAACAATCTGATCAGCGACACTGACACTATCAACAGCACTGACACTACCACTAACAGTACCAACAACCACTGATACTTCGAGCACAAAAACCAGAACAACCATGACAATAGCGTACTGTTAATAAGAAAACCATAAGCTAAAGTCTGTAGTTTGAGAACCCCACCTATCCTTTCAATCCGCTTTCAGGGACCAGGCGGACTTCTTCTCCATGGTCGCAACGCCGCCGTTGACAGGTCGAGGGCGCCTCGCCTGGATCATGCACAAACAGAAGTTTTGGATTGAAAAAACTGAAAAATCAAAATCCCTT
This sequence comes from Symbiodinium sp. CCMP2592, assembly GCA_905221615.1. Taxonomy (NCBI): domain Eukaryota; class Dinophyceae; order Suessiales; family Symbiodiniaceae; genus Symbiodinium; species Symbiodinium sp. CCMP2592. The sequence continues at coordinate 266,684 of CAJNDT010000030.1, read as the reverse complement.
GCAAGTTATGCTTTTTTGGTTTCGATTTTTAAAAACCTGAACAGTCAAGAGCCCTTGCAAGTTATGCTTTTTATTTTTTTTTTGGGGGTGTGTGGGGGGGGGGGTTGTTTTGCGCTGAAGGATTGTATGTCTCTGCGTTTGGTTCTTGATCAAAAAGTATTCTTGTTTATGGTGTCGTTTGCGTACACAAGGGCTTTGGGGGTTGGCGGGGTTGAGGGCTAACATTGCTTCTACGGCATCTGACAATGGTGCACTATGATATGATAACACTGAACTAACAGCTGACGAGCTAACGATAGTTCTCATTTCGCAGTTTGGACTTGGAGGACACGTTTAACACAGATCATAGAGATGCTGGCGAACGTGTTGAGGAAAGGTCGCAATCGTGCAAGTGATCATGACGGACATGATTCTGACGGCAAAAGTCAAGCCTATGGTAACATTGGCCGTGCAGCTGACTGCTTAGCTGCTTGCATCATGATAGTAATAATCATAATAGTAATAATAATAATAGTAATCATAATAGTAAAAATCATAATAATAATGACATGTTTGAGCAAGAGTAAATCAAAAAAAGATACAAGACGCCCTGAAAGTGCCTCTTCCGCTCCTCGCGCTGCTTGTCTCAACTCTCATCTTCTACCAGTAAGAGGACAGGGCGAATTTTTGAATATTTTTTGCCCTGTCAGTGTCCTCTCCTCGTCCCCCACCCCACAGAGCGATATCAACTGTATTGGCCAGTTTTGCGCTGGTTGGCAGCAAAGGTATAAGGTAGGACGTGTGGTCCCACGGCCTGCTTGTCTTGCTTCAGCCGGCGCCTCACAAGAAGAGGAGCCACCACCTTGCACTGAGTGAGCCAAGTTTTTGCACAGTCTGTAACTTCACTGAAAGGGAATTGTTCCTCCAGTGGAGTCTGCAACTTGATAGAAAGTCGGGTGCTAGTCTTCAAACAGCTGCCTGTATCCATTGCTTCAAAGGCGGTCGATGTGCTTCCCTTGCCATGTGGCCCAATAGCATAACGTCTGTCGTGGACAGGTCGGTACTGCCTCAATCCCCCCGGACGAACACAACCGCCTGAAAAGTCGTTCTTCTTAGGTGTTACGGCATGAACCATAACCGCACCGGCAACAACATCAGGAGCCATGATGAGTGCAGAGCAGCCACAACAAGAGACAACGGAAACATACTCGCACCAATGAGAGCAAGGCAGCGGACGGCTTAGAGAGTAGGGACGGCTACATTCACAGCCATGGCGATCATGACTTACGTTGCCCTTACCTGGAACACAACGGGGGGCTAGGATCAAAGCACTGAGGTCGGTAGCAACATGCGAAGAAAGGTTGGCTGCTGCCAAGGAGCCTTGAGCCGAAGTTCTGATCGCGAATTCAGCCAGACATCCAAACCTCTGATCAGGATTGCGGTGCTATCAGTGCTGCCATGCTTGGCACTTTAGATTTGCTGTTGCTGCTGATTAAGATGGGCTTCATGAGGATGATGACCAAGATGACGGCTATGAGATCGGAGCGTGCAGTTCTTGTTGTTGTTGCGGTGATGGTGCTGCTGCTTGTCGCTGTGCTTCTGGCATTTTGCATACCGACGCACTTCGAATTGCTTTGGTGGTCGCGCTGCGTGCAACTCTTCGCCTTTCTGGTACAAGTAGTGTCGTGTTGACAGTTTCAGTAACAGTATCTCTTCCGAATCGCGACGAAGTCTGTGACTGCTGTGCAACAGCGGAGGTCATTGCAAACGGTGCATGGCTTCGACCTCTGCAGTCTGTGCTGGCAGGTCTCCAGGTGGTGGCGTCAGCGCGGTCAGTCCGTGGCCTAGCCAGTGAGCGACACCAGGGCAACACGACCCAGGGTTTTGGGTAACCGAGGTCGCAGTTCAAGAGCTGCGTGCCGAGAAACGCGCACAGCGAACTGTTGCTTTCTTATGCTGACTATCCTTCAGGCTGCAGTGAACACGGATCAACTTCCAAGCGCACGACCTCTCTCCTTCTGATTGATCACCGTTGACTCTTCCAAAAAGGCGGACCTGAGAGGCTCTTCCAAATCAAAGGGGTGCGCAGAATCCACTTTTGGATAAGATCCAGTGGTGCAGCCAGAACTGCAACGGCACTAGATTTTGCCAGGGTGTCTGTCTGGGTGATGCATGCAGCAGTACGACCACCTACCACGCAATCCACCGCTAGCCAAACTGCTCAGCAGACGCGATCTAAGTCCGACGCACCTCTTGCCTGCGGCAAACGAGAAGCAACAGGTATGCTGCGGCAGATCGACGATGCCCCAATTAACATTGGCAGGTGCTGCTGGTTACCACGGCAGCAGGTTTGAGGCATAACGAACGGGTTGCAAGCGTTAAACACAGTAATGTTGTTCGTCGTTCCTGCGGTCGGTCGAGGCACTGTGGCGAATCGCACGTGGAGTAACACGCAGTATTTGAGCCAGCACAGAACTCCTTGCAACTTGTACGACTTATGAGCAGAAGTAGCAGTAGCAGCAGCAATACTAGTAATAGTAGTAGTGGTAGTAGTAGTAGTAGTAGTGGTAGTAGTAGTAGTAGTAGTAGTAGTAGTAGTAGGAGCAGCAGTAGTAGTAGTAGTAGTAGTCGTAGTAGTAGTAGAAGTAGATGTAGAAGTAGAAGTAGAAGTAGAAGTAGTAGTAGTAGTAGTAGTAGTAGTAGTAGTAGCAGTAGTAGTAGTAGTAGTAGTAGTAGTAGTAGTAGTAGTAGTAGTAGTAGTAGTGGCAGTGGCAGTAGTAGTAGTAGTAGTAGCAGCAGCAGGAGTAGTAGTAGTAGTAGTAGTAGTAGTAGTAGTAGTAGTAGTAGTAGTAGGAGCAGCAGTAGCAGTAGCAGCAGTAGCAGTACGTCGTAGTAGTAGCAGTAGCAGTACGTCGTAGTAGGTGTAGAAGAAGAAAGGGGCAGGAACAAGAGGAGCCGGAGGAGTGGGAGCAGCAGCAGCAGCAGCAGCATGGTAGCAGCACTAGTGGTGCGATATAGTGCGAGTGGAAGCAGGGACGGCAAAGGAAGAAGAAAAGGAGCTGAAGTGGTTGCGTAGATGGTGGCAGCAGCGAAGTGGTATGGTGGTCAGAAAATCCACACAATCGAGTTGGCTATTTATCCTATGTACTTCTATGTCCAACATCATTGCGTGGTGAAAAGTAAAGATAAAGAATATTGAATTTTGCTCGCAACCCTGACATCCTCCAGCTCCAGCCTGCGAGCCACGTAGAAATCGCAGGAGGCGAGGATACTATTCCACTCCTGCCGCCTCTTCGGGAGAAGGGTTTCGCGGAACCAAACACCTTTCACCCCTGCGAACCGAGACGAAAAGGATCCGAAAACTCGACAGACCAAGCACTCAAGAACTCAAAATCATTACTGAAGCCCAGGAGCGCTATCTTTTGGACAGGGATTCTATCTCTGGGGATCCTGAGCAGTTTGCATACCCTAAAGCCACCTGCAGCTCAGCTTGAGAACTCGCCAGTACGTGGGGTCATCTCCTGGCGGATACGTTCCTCCCTTTGTACTGTGCATGTTCGCCAGTATTCCATCCTTGTTGCGCTTCTTGGAATTCTGAAAGCGACGTTGATAGTCGGACTTTCTTTGTCTCTACGCTTGAAGGCTCCACTCTGAAGCATAACGCTTCACTCTGCACCGAATACTTCGTTCACCGTCCTGTGTGAAATCTGCGTTCATCGGTCTGTGAGGATTGAAGGGATCGGATTTGTCGTGATGGGAAAGCTAGCTTGGATGTCGCCCGGGACAACATGTGATCTTGCTGGAGAGGCTGTGGTGTCCAACAGTATTTTTTTCGCAAGGTGCAGAAGAAAATGGTGCTTGCGCGTGTGGCAATGGGGCAGGAGGTGGCAGAGCAGGGCGAAGGTTAGTTCCGAAATTCTGAATTGGCAAGAGCAGCATTACCAGTGATCAAGACTAGCACTATTCATCGTGCACATTGCATTTAACCGCTGCATTTGCGGCGGAAATGGGGTAGGGAGAACGCGGTTAACTACGTGATGCTCCGAAAGCAAGATGACTGGTGAATAACACCAGCACAACACGTCGTTTTACACATCGTACGTTTCTGAATGTTTTATCAATTTTATCTCTTGCGTCATGCCCGAACCAAAGCCCCAAGCCCCCAGCACTAACCCCGAAGCATGACTCTGCCACTATCCAATTGTATTGATGCAATCAGCGTCCGAGCTCCTGGTTGGCCAACCAGTGCTTCGCTTGGCCCCCCCAGGTACCTACGAAGGTTCACGATCGCTCAAAACGCAAGTATCTGTGACAGAAGCAGCCGACCACAAAGACGGGCGAATGAGCAAACGCAGAAATCCAAACATCCGCACAAACAGAGATATAGGCACACATATGTATGTATATATGTACAATATACACGCGTGCATATGTTTGCCTAAGTATGTATGTGTTTGTGGGTTGTCTAGGTATATGTGTGTGTGTGTAAGTATTTCTGTACGTGTGCATGTTTGCATGTCTGTATGTATGTACAAGTATGTGCGCATGTGTACGTATATGCCGCGAACATACCTGGTCATGGTCATTAGCTCCCTAGCACTCCGGAAGGTCAGCAACCCCCCGCTCTCGTTCTCCTCTGCACGCACAAGGCTTGCTCCAGCCCGAATAGCACGGTATACACCCTCCCACCCCTCACCGACTTCCCCCTCAGACATTTCAGCCTGACCCCGCCCCCCCTCCTCCCCTCTCCTGTCACTCTTGCACGAATTTTGCATAAAAAACCAAAAGTTTCTTCGCTTCGCGAAGATAGCACAGACTTTCAGTTCCACACACATACACTGACTTTTCGAATCATGGACAAAACAACGGCCAAGGGACAGCCGGAGGCCGGCTTTCTGTTTTAAGAAAACACAAGTAGCTAGGGCAGTCCGACGAAATTCGTGTTTTTCGATTTTGATAGGAATGCTCAACATCCACTTTGTTCATTAGCAAAACCTATGTTTTTGCGTGCGGGAATTCAAGAAGTCCAATCCCTAATGGATCTCGAACAAGTGCCAAATACTGTTATTTTTTGCATCCTCTTTTGTTGCTTTTCGATTATCCGATAAGCAGGGCCCCAAAACTTTCGACATCAGTTTTTTTACTAGCAAGTCCTTTACGTTTTCATACGAATTTGGCGGTTTTGGCTCTTTGCATGGAAAGTCAGCTTTCTGGGCATTGACACCCCTCCCCTTCAGACCCCATTTTGAACCTACAAACCCCTGTTTCCTCCCTTTCCTTCTACTCTTTCATGTTGCATGTTTGTGGGTTCCCGAATTTTGTGGCTCATTGTCGCGGCTTCGGGTTTTAGGGCTTCGGGGTTGCGGGCTTCTGGGTTCAGGGGTTTAGGGTTTCTGGGTTTCTCGGTTTTGTGGCTCCTTCTCCCGGTTTCGGGGGTTAGCATTTCGGGGTTGCGGGCTTCTGGGTTCAGGGGTTTACGTGGCTGGGTTGCAGGCTTGTGGGATTTTGTGGCGCACTCTTGGTGTCGGGGTTTAGCGCTTCAGGGTTGCGGGTTTCTAGGTTCAGGGCTTCTGGGCTGTGGGCTTGTAAGTTTCGGGACTTTGTGGCTCATTGTCGCAGGTTCGGGGTTTGGGGTTTGGGGGGTTGCGGGCTTCTGGGTTCAGGGGTCTAGGGTTTCTGGGTCGCGGGCGTCTGGGTTGCTGGGTTATGCTGGGTTTTGTGGCTCTTTGTCGCGGTTTCGGGGTTGCGGGCTTCTGGGTTCAGGGGTTTAGGGTATCTGGGTCGCGGGCTTCTGGGTTGCTGGGTTTAGATCAAGTAGGTAGATAGATAGATGGATAGATGTATTTTCAACAAAAACACATCACAAAACTATGACGCATATGTTAATAAGCCAATTATTATTCATGTTTGTTCCAACAAAGGCAATTCAGATATTATTTCTATTTACTCTCGGCACTTACGCGCACATTGCTGCACCAGCCTTTTGCACACAGCGACACCTAACCGTAACATGAAAGAGCATCAAGCGGTATAGAAGGAACAATCCTGCAAATATATTTTCAATGCTGAGGTTGGCCCTACATGTGTTTATATGCGGGCCATGACAAACATGTAACACCCAAACTGCAAATCCATTCGATAGAAGATACATTACTTCAAGATATTTCGACATTGCTCGCAAACAAAAATTGTATGGAAGCACAGAGCAGACAAACTACCTTCGTAGGTGCGCTGTAGAAATGAAATACATTACCGTCCAAGCTGCACACGCTTTTTCAGCCCCGGTGCTGTGAATCCAGGTAGAGCTGGCAGGCTTCATGTGGCGACCGGCATTTGCCAGGAACATGGCGGCCGTCGTCCACAGCCCACCAGCCCGGGTCCCCTCGGCCCAACTTCCGAAAAGAGACTCTTGGAGGCAGCCTGTGCCAAACCTCCCGCTGCTGATGTGTCCAGACCTCAAACGGAGCATCGCCTTCGCCTTCGTCCGGCGGCGGCCTCGTTGACCTGGCGAATGAATGACCAGCGGCGACACAGTGGCTGGGGTTTAGGTTCTTTAAGTTGCATGACGGTGTGTAACCTTTAGGAATGAGATACCCGCAAACTTGTAGGAAGTTCGGGCCTAGGACGTCGCAGTCAAGCAAACTCTTCCTATGTTAACCCTCTAACCGCATATATATAAAACGGCTCACTTCCTTAGCTGGCCTCTCGGGTTGAGGATCGGCTTGGCGAGGTCGGTCTGGCTCAGGAGGTGGCTGAAGAGGTTCTTCGGCTTCGGGTTCGGTTGCTGCCCCACGCTCCCTGGCCATGTCTTCGCCAAAGAGTTTGCCGGCCATTTGGACGCCGAAGGCGGCACAGACCTGAGCTTATCAGTTGTTATGCAGTGCCGGTGTGTTCGTTTTGCCTCCTAGAACAGCCTGTAATTTAAATAAACATTGTCTCGAGTTGTCTAGGACCTAGCGGCTTTTTTGTGCTTGCGGACGAACAGCTGGGTTTTGCAGGAACTGATGTTGTGCCTGCCTTTGAGGAGAGTCGCCTCGGAATCAGGAAAAATCAGCTGCATCAGGATTTTTTCAAAAGTGACGGAGACCTGGAAAACAAGTTGTAAATACAGCCACTCCACAACAGTCGCCAGCCACTCCCGGGGGTTGCCATGCCCTTTGCATCGTACTTCAACCCGGTAGCCGCCAAGGTCGCGATCCTCGGCCAGCTCCGGGAGTAGACGTTGAAAAGCCTCCAGCTTTTTTCTGGCTCCCCTGATGGTCGTCGGGGCTTCTTTAAAATCTACGGAGCCGTAGATGTTCAGGGCATCTAGCAACAGCGGGTTTATGATGACCCGTTGGATTTCCCAGCCAGCAAAACTAGGTAAGTGGCCCTAGTTGTTGAGTTCATAAGCCCAACAAATGTACGTTTTCAGTTTTTTAGCGGAGAGCAATATTATAGCGCAAAGTGTATCTTGTGCTCATTAAGCTACTAAGCGGTTTTGCAGCCTCAAGCTGCCAGCTTGTGACAATCCACACATTGGGTAAACGTGGGCATCGCGGGGTTTGGCATTTTTGAGGTCTGCTCACACTCCCTGACTTGTACGTCTGCTGGTTCTGTATTCGAAGCCCCGCGACTCTGCGTGCGTTTGTTGGATGGGTTTGGGCTTCGCTTCCTCCTGATGCGTGAATGGATTTGCTTCAATCTTCCTTTCAACCCTTCCTCCTGCCGGCGTGGGTGGGTTGGGGTTTGGGTTTACCTAAACTTAAACTACAGGTTAAGGTTCGGATTTGGCATTGTGGAGACATCAAGATGTCCAGGCAAGGTCGCGATAGGTCGCGCTACAAAATCGACGACTTTCGTAAGGATTCTGCTCCTTGAATTCCAGACACTCGACGATATAGATAGACCTATGGAAAGGTAGATAGATAGACAGATGAAATTACAGAGCTGCACAAACAGACAGACAAACAGAGACAAAAAGAGACAGACAGACAGGCAGGCAAACAGCCATGCACGCACACGCTGATTGAATACATACGCCGCACGCCCACGCCGCGCGCACACAGACAAACATACAATTGACTCACGCTCATGTTGGCGAGCGGTCTTGCACAACTCAGCACCATCTCGGGGAGCCTCTGGGGGTGGGGGGGCTCTGAGTGTGTGTTCAGCATACATACATAAATACATACATACATACATACATACATCTGTGTATATATACACACACATAGAGTATGTGCATAATTATAGACATACGTATACATATACACATGTATAGTCTGCAAGGTCCTCACATCTCTTGATACTAACCCCGTTGCTGCTCAACGCCGTATAGAGTCAAGATGGACTGGGGACAAGGTCTTGAGCTCGTGATGCCGCGAGCTGAGTGCTCCGGCTACATGCTCGACCGCATCCGACAGCTTCCGCCTGCGGTGATCGAAGCATGTGGTATGCAGTGTACACTGTGCGTAACCTACATCCCTGCACAGGAGCTAAGCACTCCATCTGAGTCCCGGGCTTCTCCAGCGGGAGAAATGATATCTCCTGCACGGGGCCCCGATCTAAGCATCTAACCTGGAACCCGAAAGCCCTTATCCCATATGACACCATGGTCTTGGTGCAGCGTCTCGGCTCGATCCTTCAACAGGTACCGCCCGATCAAAGCCACCGACTCTTGGTGCATCACCAGGACGAAGACAAAAGCATACTGCCGGCCTCGACAGAGTGTCTAGTTCAGACTTTGGGTGGACAGAATTGGTGAGTGCAGGGAACGCCGGGAATCGCATTCGCCGTCAGGACTCACACAGTCTGAATTTCAGTGATCTGCAAGCCGTCCGAAGCTTCTTGATTCACATCCAGAACCCCTGGAGCTTCACAGGGATCTTGACAGGCGCGGCTTGGACTCACAGCACGGACGACCGCGACACGGCCAACAAGGCATCCGTAGTGGTTCTCATCTTGTATATCTCGATACCTGCGTACGTGAATATCTGTCTGCTCTCCATGAAAGCATTTTCTCTGCATCTATCCGTGTCTCTGCCGCTCTGTAATGTCTACCTACCCACCTATTTGACTACCTACCTACATACCGACCGACCTATCTATCTACTGTACCTAGATGGCTACCTACCTATCAATCTAGATATCTATCTGCCTACCTAGCCAGCTATGTACAATTTTTGCAAGTGTTTCGGGTATAGTTCTCATGTGTGTGTGTGTATATATATATATATATATGTAGGTACAGACTCTGAGAAACACGTTAACAAAACATGATGACACAAATGCACACTGCGTTCTCTCATTCCATATATATATATATACATACACACAAATCACACACCGGACAGCGCCTCCACGCTGTGTCACAAGCGTCAATGGTATGCGGCAGGCACCGTATATGGTTGACGTCAGGTCCCAGGCCAGCAATGCCTTTGCAAAAGTCCGGCGGCTTTGCTTCGACTATTTCTGTGTGCGATAGCTAAGGCAGCTAAGGGCCGCTGAGTCATAGAACAACTGCTACGACTTAACGCGCCGGAACTTAGACAGTCAGGGTTTGACGATCGAACTCAGATGCCCGCCGCTTCCACGCTTGCCACACGCACGTTCCACGGGGGGTTCACGGCCACAGCTGCGTCACAGATGTGCATCGCGATGTCCCTGACGACTGCAGCTGTCAAGGAGCTTTGCAGCCGATTCTTCTCGGGGAAGTAGGCTTCCTCGTCGCGGCGCATGGCATCCTCAGGAGTCTCAGTGGAAGGGCCCGCCAGTGTAAGCACGGCTCCGCGTCGCCGGCCTTGGAGGCCGTCACCTTCGAGTGCCTCGAGTGCCTGGGTCGCTTCGAGGGTTGGGGACTCCCGGCCTTCCTTCGCTTCCTTCGTCTTGGTGTCGTCACCTTCCTCACCATTGGCATCCTCGGCCCCATCACCTGCCTCCTCAATTGCATGTTCGAAGTCATCAAAGTTTGCAAACTGCTGGCGTTTTGGCTTGTCACGGATCGTCCAGGGCTCCACGATGCCGGGGAGGGCTGCAATGAATTCCCACGCAGCACGTGTCTTCAAGGCGATGCACCGTTTGAGAAGTGGACCGGCGATGGGCGGCTTCGCATCCATCAGGATCGTCACTCGCCAAGCTTCCTCGCCCTGCCCGTCCAGCCCCTTGTCCATGTGGCAGTGCTCCGCAACGTGGCAAGCGGAGCCTGCAAGCCACACTTGGTGGTCCTACAGGGATGCACAGGATGCACTCAAGGGCCCATCCTAGCTAGTCTTCATGAATCGAACCCCTGCCTCATCATCTGCCTCGCCCAAGGACTCGCCGGCAAAAAAGAAGTCGTTGCCATCGTCCTCTTCCTCCCCATCCTCGTCCTCGCCCTCCTCGCCCTCCTCGCCCTCGGCTTCCGGATGTGCCTCGAGAGTTTCGGGAACGGCGAGCTGGAAACTTCCGCTGCCGTCAAAGGCCATGGAGCCATGGAGCTACCATCGCCCTTTGGGCCACTTTGGGCCCTTGGGGCCGTGATGCCTGCCTCTCTGGGCCTCAACCCGATGGCTTCGAAGGTGCTCGCAGGTGCGGACGACCACGGCGACGTCAGCTGCTGCTGCTACGACACTAACACCACGTTTTTCACAAGTACTACTTATGCTACTTGTACTGTTTATACTTCTTATACTACTTCTGCTGATACTACTTCTACGACTACTACGACTGCTACGACAACTACGGCTACGACGACTAACTACGGCTACGACGACTATGACGACGAATACAACGACCCAGTTGCTGCTATCTGGTATCTTATTGAGAGTCTCAGAATCTGGTGTCATTCCCATTGTTCTTGAAGTCGTGGCCAACGGGACTGTTGATCCTTATGCAGTAGTTGTTAGGTGCTAGTGACTAGATGTGTTTTCCCATGGTGCTAGTCATCGGTCATCACCATCGTCACCACCATCACATTGGCAATGCTTGCTATCATCATCATCATCACCATCACCGTCATCATCATCCTGAGAATAACCATCGTGTCTGCAGCGCCTTGAACGGACAGACTTTTCCCTCGCCCGCGCACAACTCACTATTTACAAAGGGTGCATCCCCTCCACAAGCCTCGCACACATAGACTATTGGGCGTAGGTCTTCTGAGACTCGACGCCGCCAAGGCAAGAAGTTGCAATCGGTGCAATGGGCCCTCACAAAGGGCGCATCTCCGATCCTCTCATCGCATCGGGCTTCGCCTCAGAGACCGAAACAAGGGCTGCTCTTCCCTACGAAAGCCTCTAGAAAATGCGACCGTAGACCCTCCGCTGAAAGAAGCTGAAGCCGCGGCGAGCGATCTTTTCTCCACCGGCCCTCAGTGTTTAGGGGATTTGCGCGCGCGCGCGCGCCTTCGGCAAGATTCTTTTAAGTGTGGTCTTGGGGACCGAAGTCTGGAAAGTTTCAGCTGTTGCAAGTACATGGTCGAGAGGGGGCGTGATAGCTTCCTTAGCAGAAATCCAGGCAGAGGTTGACGGCGGGATATCTGAGTCCGGCAGGTCCATGACTGGGAAGTGGGATGGCCATCTTGAATCGTGGTCTGAGGCAGACTCTGCAAGTAGATTACAACGTAAACTCCGGACTCTAGGCCAACTAAGCCATGGCAGCTGCCTTGTTCGCAGTTTCACGGCAGTCATGCAGAATTGAGCCATCTGCTGCATGTGCCTCTGAATCATCGAACCTAACAGTCCACATCCGAGCCCTTGGCCGCAGCAATGTTCGGAGGCAGTGTGCCGGCAGCTGCCATGGCTGCCATGTCATGGCCGGTCGGGCGAGCTTGTCCACATCTCCTCTTCACAACACTCAACACACATCCGCTGCACCAGGGCTGCTTACCAAGAGAACATCTGACCATCCCAACGGCCTGCAGTTCTCATTTCTGGCGAAGACATGGTCCTCTGCAATGGGTTGCGAAACACATGGTGCTGCACACAGGCCATCTTTGCTCAGTAAGACGCGGGCCTTAATATCTTATTAGGATAGGGTCTTGGGGCCATTATACCAAAAAAGGAATAAGGAACCGCCCAAAATAGGATGGGTAAGTATTAAGGCCCCTATAGTAGGGGCCCAGCGTTGCATCGAGGGCATCTCCAGTCTCCAGGGCGCAGATCTGCACCGGGCGCCCGTGCCTCAGACATGCCAACGTGCCGAGATGGGACAAAGCTTTCCGCGAAGCTCACACAGGAACCCTGAACTCGCGAAAGTCTTTCTAGCCTGTAGGTGGACGCAGAAATCCTGAATCCCAAATGAAAGCCTGAGCAGCCCCCGATGCAGTTGAAAGGAGCCGGGAGCCAGGCAATTAGGGTTTAGAGTTTAGGAGCCGGGAGCCAGGCAGCATAGGGTGCAGCAGGCGCCGTCGCCACCTTAGCCCGCCAGAAGCAACGGACACGATGCTCCGATTATACGCGGCAATGACGGTTAACAGGCAGACTAAGACTAGCTAAGCAAACAACACCAAGACCACCAAGGCAGTACCAGTAGTAGTAGGAGGCGTAGGAGGTAGCATGCGTAGTAGTGATAGTGGTCGTGGTAGTAGTAGTAGTAGTAGTAGTAGTAGTAGTAGTAGTAGTAGTAGTAGTAGTAGTAGTAGTAGTAGTAGTAGTAGTAGTGGTCGAAGAAGAAAATAATACTTCTTGTCTAACACGACGACACTGACACTTGTACATCCGCAGCGACACTCAAAAGGCAAAGCGGAGAAGTGCTTGGCTCAGCGTGGCACGGCCGGCAATAGGCCTGCATCTTCAGGCTTTGCTGCACCGCATCGCCTTCACAAGATGTTTGGGGAAGTGTCACAGGTTCTCATTCGGATCCTGTTGTCTGATGGTTTAAAACGTTTTTTGGATGTATCAGCTGTCCGGTATGTAGCTAAGAACACCAATGATTGGGTCTGAGCACCGTTACTACGTGTCCCCAGAGAAACTTCCAAGGATCGCAGCCATTGCTAGTGCCTTAAGTGCTGGTGCTGGAACAAGCCGAGCAACGAGCAACTCTCTTCATTTCAGAAGCAAGTGAGTGAAAAATGACATCCATAAGGACAACGAGACAACGGCAACAGCACGGAGTCACGGCGCCAGGAACCTGCAGTGGAAATCATGAGTGAGCTACCATTTGCACGGATAGTTCAAGCTTCTCTTCAGCATTCAACAACTATCGGTTCTCGTAGTAGAAGAAGTGACCAAAAAGTTAGATATGGTAAACAGTAGCGGCTAAGCCTGACATTGCCAGACAAAGATGTGGTGTTGCCAGTGCAGAATTCAAGCGACATAGTAACGATACTGCAAGTTTTTGGACCAACGGTAGTAAGCATAACGTAGCATTCATAGTCGCCCTACTTCTTGCCAACAACGGTGCTCCGCCTGCATGTAGTATTGCGTGCAAACTGAAGATCTCCACCTGAAGCTGGAAACACCGCTTCAAACAGTGCCGCGCGATCTACTGAAGCTAAGCGACAACTCTTGCAGTTCCAGTCTCCTTCGCGTGCAACCTGGGCCGGCCCAACCAGGCTGAGCAGGTACAATGTAAGGCGGTTGCTCTTTGAAGAGAGCGCGTTGCTACCACGTTTGGCATGCAAGTAGACTACCTATTTGCATAATGGCGGATCAATTCCGTTCCTTGTTGACGCTTTCCCGCCGGATGAGGCTTCACCGGAACCTTTAAGGCTTCGTCGGATTTCTCCAAGCTCAGGGAGAGGCGGATCCTGTTCCATTGCGACCGGCACCAGGCATGTTTGTCCTGGCAAGTTCCCAGAGACTGAGGAAGATTCCTCAAATCATATTAGGGATCCTACTATAACTTATAAGTATATTCCTTAATTAGGGGATATTGGAGTCTCTAGCTTATGGCAAGTTACTGGAGCCAACTGCAAGGAATGCACAGGCTAGGCTTCAGCCACCGCTGCTAAGACAGGTCGGAAGTACAGCACATCATTTGGACGCGCTGTTCCTGGCCGTGTCGATTTTCGTGGCATGCTCAAGGAATAAGCAGTGTCGGCGGTGAGTGTCACTCAGACAAACCACTTTTTGATCAAACGTCGCAAGCCGGACCACACTTTCGGCAGTTGGCATTCTTGGCGAAGACATGATCGCCACAACTTGGGCAGATCCAGTCGCCAGGCCGCATCTGAAGGCCCTGTCAATTCAGATCAGAAGATATGCTACGGGCACGCAAACCGCAAGCCCACAGCACTCCCGCATGTGCCATCCGTTCTACCTCAGCAATGGCAACCCTGGCAAGGCGAAATGCCCAAGCGCGGCAGGGGTGACATTTTTGCTGAGTCCCAAAGTGGCGGCGGCCGCCGCAGCTGTAGCCTGGCATCAGACTCTTAGAAGATAAGCGACGGATGAGGAAGCCTGGACCAGACATAGCATGTTTGGCAAGAAGGCTTGTGTAGGCGAAGGGCTTATGAATCCTTTAAACTTTAAACATCCCCAGATTGACAACTTTCGCTTTCCCGGCTGATCATCCCTAATCCCTAATATACAACATGAGTACATCAAGACTTGACAAGGTCGCGCATCAAGAATATCAATCTCCTTCCCCCCTACACCTCCGCAACCCAACGAAGCCTATCTGAGACATGCAGGATCCTCCGAAATCCTAGTGAGCATTGCATGTGAGCAGTACGAGCCCAATGCATGCCCGGGAACAGGGATGGGAGCTGCTCAAATCCTCAACGCCCCGCCCTTGAACCTATCAACTCCAAGCCCTGAAGCCCTGAGTCATGACAAAACACAAGGTGCAACTGAAAGTCTCGGCACCCTACTTAGACCCTCTACCCGGAGTCTCAAGATCCCACCAGACGTTCTGCACCCTGGATTCAGATTCTTCCCCCTAGCAAGGTTCCGAGCCCGATCCCAACAACTTGAAACCCCAAAGCCGGGCTATGCAGCCTTTGCCTGATGCTGAGCTGCCCACACTGTTCTGGGTTGCTGCCGAAGGTCCGTACCCAAAACCAGAAACACCTACATTTGATAACTTTCAACGTCAACACTCCAACACCGCCAAAATCCTAAGCCTTGAACCACTTAAGCCTGAATTCCTGAACCATAACACCAAACTGAAATTGCACGAATCTAGACCCTCAGCAATAGCCACACACTATCCCTATCTGTCAGCCTTTGTAAAACCCCGAGTATACAACCTGCAAGCCTGGGCGGCGATCTCGGCTTCGGAGGGCTTGTCGGCCCCACAACGCCGGCATCTTAGGGGTGTTCTTTGGGGCTTCGGGCTTGAAAAGGCGGTTGCAGGGTGGTGTCCATGGTGGCTTTGCACAAGGACTGGAAAACTCCATTCTCAAACCTTACGTAGGCCTTCCTTGAGATTTCCAAGCTCGCAAAATACTCAAAGTCTGTGCTGCCGCCACCAGAGTTTGGATTTCTGTGCAATGGGGAATATATTGAGAACATGTACAAGTGATTACAAGTGTTCATCATAGAGGGAGCGGGAGAGTAAACACAACACCAACAAAAAGATAGGTGGGTAGATAAGTCGACACCATGTTGCAGATAAGCTAAACACAACGATTTCCCCCGTCAACAAGTATGAAGGTACACAGCAGGGTTGAGACTGATTGATGGATGCCTCACAATATGGGCCACCAGACTTGGAGAAACTGCCGGGGTCCATGCTTGCTGTTTCTCGCGAACTGTAGATCTCCACAGCTTTTGCAATTCCAGTCTCCGGGCTTTATCCAAGATGGGCCTGCGCAAGGACCCATCGGCCCAGAGATAGATTCAGGCGCTTAGGACTCTGGGCTTTCTAGGGTTTGGGTTTCAGCTTTTTGGGGCTGCAGTTGCAAGCCGCTGTGGTTTAGGTGTTAGCGTGGAGGTAGTCTAGGAGTTTTGAGGCTCAAGTGCTCCGACTGTAGGCTTTTGAAGGCTCAGAACAGTTACACGAGCGAGTTGCACCGGCACACCCAGCCCTAATTGCCTCACCCAGCGTCCATCATCGACTCTTGCTGCAAGATACTCTTCAGAAGGAGAATATTGCAAGAAGCCGGCTGATCGCGGGACACTTCCTACAGCAGAAACTGACTCGGCCGCAGGAGGAACAGAATGCCCGGCACCCGAAGGCTGAATTTCGAGCACTTAGCTCACGGCGCTAAAGCTTTCAACTCTCTTGAATTGCAATGTGAACAACCAAACGATGTCCTGCTCCAATTCCGCATCGATTCACGGAATTGGCTATGTATTTGCGAGACATATATATATATATATATATATACACATATACGAGTATATATCTACAATCTGTATATACATATATATATATATACATATGTATGTATATATATATATATATATATATATATATTATATATATATATATACATACTTATATACATATATACACAGAATGTTCAGTGCCGCCTTTAGACGCAGGCTGGGACGCGCCGGTGAGGTCTGTGAGGTCTGCTAGTCCGGCGTTCTGTTGCGTCAGGCTCTGCAGCGCTGCATACTGGTACCTGCAACTGCGGAGAGACTCCCATTAGGGGTACCTCTAAAGCCTCTAAAGGGCTTTATACGGGTTTAGTTTCCGAAAATATGGGGTACCTTAATTACCTTATTTTGGGGTCCTTATAGCAAGGATCCTACCTACCTGCACCCGAACGATGTTCACAGTTGACAGGAGCCATTGAGGCAGAGAGGACGGGTTCCTGTCAGTGCGATGTGCAACTATAGCGCAGACCTATTGGCCAAAGGAAATCCTTGGAATCCTGAAACGGTAGATAAAAACCGAGGGCCACACAGTATTGCAGCTTGCTGCTGAGCGTACCTCAGCAAGTCGGAACAACGGCAGCAGCATGTAATCAGTCAATTAGTCATGGATGGACTTGGGACGGTTCAGTTGCGACGAATTCTACTACAACAACAACTGCTGCTGCGGCTACTACTGCTGCTACTACTGCGACTGCTACTGCGGCTACAACAACAACTACTCCTGCTACTCCTCCTCCTCCTCCTCCTCCTCCTCCTCCTCCTCCTGCTCCTACTGCTGCTGCTGCTGCCACTGCTCCTGCTGCTGTTGCTGCTGCTACTGCTACTACTGCTATGGCCTACTACTGGCAAATACCAGCAACCACTGCCGGCACCTGTTTAGGAGCTCTTGGCGACCTTTCGGGACAGCCGAAGTCTGAGAGCAGCACGCGGGGTCCAACAGCGGCACCTGAGCCACTTACTCAACGAACTTCTGCAGATTTCAAAAACCGCCTGGCCAAGGACGATACCGTCCCGCCACAGCCGGCAGCTAGCTGAGGATATCCTGCCATCATTGGGAATCCAGGAACCTCGCGAAACATCGTTCGAGTCTTTCTCAGTGATTGTGCACTTCCTCTTTTGCCTGTCACTGTGCCACTTTCAGAATGTCTATTCTGAGCTGAATAAGGCAAGCGCTCCAGCAGCAAGAGCTGCCAACGCCCCGTTCGGATCACCATCTGCCGCGGGAGCCACTGCTTGAGCAGCTGCCGCTTGAGCTGCTGCCGCTTGGGCTGCTGCTTGAACGGCGGCCTCAGACCGTCAATGCGTCAATGGCACATTTCTGAACATCTAAGATGCTGAAGTTCGAAAGTCAACCAACATCGATCATGTTCGTGCGACCGGCACACAGCCTGTTGAGTCGCTTGTGCAGCAGCAGCCGCGAGAGCTTGATTGAAATCTGGCGCTGCTGCTGCTGCCTCCGGCAGTACTTGCGTCGGCATTGGCGACATGGGCATGAACTCAGCGGGCATGGCGGCCATGGCTGCTGGTACCTACCGACTGCTCGGCACGACAGCCGGCGGCCCACACATGGCGCAAGACTATAGGATCATGTCCCTGCTTGACTCCAAAGAAGCAGAACAGGACACGCAGGTGTCGGCAAGCAACGAGCGGGATCGAAAAAGCAAGGCACTTCGCAGACTTCCGGCGGCACTGGTTTTCGGAGCGGCCCAACACTCGGCTGGTCTTTGGCTTCAGTGAACCCACGGCTCGAACTGAAGACTACGCTGTTTGGGGCCGTTGCTGCAGGCCGGAAGCTCGGCTCAAGCCGGCACTGCTTGTCGAATGGATCTTTGCCATCCACCTCAGCACAGGCTTTTTGAGATGCATGAAGAGTGGCGCAAGGATGCTGCAATCATGACTGGATAGAGCCGGCTACGCATCTACGTCCCGGCAACGAGCAAACGCATGTCGATCCCCTGGTACTGAATTAACTCACCAAGTAGCAAACCATGAACTAAAGCCACCTGCAAACCGCAGCCTAGACGTGGCTCAAACCCAAAGCCATAGGTTCCTGTGCAGTCGCCCAGCGCTTGAAACTTAACAAGCTTACCACAGCAGCATGGTACTGATATACATATCATCATGGTTCTGTCAGGTCTATGAACTCCGTCGAAGCGAACAAACGCAACACAGCGCCGAGGTGCTGCGAACTTCGTCTTTCGGAAGTCCACACAGCACTTTGCTGCCTCACTGCCCTCAGTCTGCCTTGGCTCAGAGGTGCAGATTGATTCGGCCCCGAAACTCTGGTCCTCTCTTGCTGCAGACTTAACGCGGGACTTGCATCGAGGGGGTCCCGAAACTGTCAATGCCGATCAGCGCTTTATCATCTTTCTTCAGAACCCGAATCCTCTAACATGATGTGCTGGCAGTTTTGAAACTCCGTTTGATTTCGGTCAAGTTCTACGAAAGAAGCTAAATGCCCTCAAAACACTCACTCGCCCTGTTCTGCCGGGGCTCTCTTCCAACAGTCTGAGGCACCTTTCGCTTTGCGAGAGAGTCCGGCTTGCTCGAGAGCTTGTTTGCCTCCTGGACGCTTCGTGAACTGAACTTCGGCCCGTACAGATTAAGCTTCCGAAAGAAGTTGACACCCGATCCTCTAGCTATCGCAATACAGCACACCTTGAAGACAGCCATAGGTTGCCATTGGTTCATCTCCCTCTTCCCCCGGCAAGACGAAGACTTTCGAAGCAGCTACCACGTTACCTGAGTTTCGACTACGCCGGGCAGCTCCTCCGGAGGGGCTTTCCAGATAGTCTCTGCCAGCAGCCATCCCTGCATGTGGGGATCCGGGACTGCCCGGAAGATGACGTGGTCCCCGGGCTGCAAGCCCACACGGTCTCGCTCGCTGCGCATGAAGCGGACCATCGTCTCGTCGTCTGACTCTGAATCAGACTCAGACTCCCGCACTCCGACAACTCCCCATTCCTTCTTTTCGGAATATTTCTTAATTACGCCACGGAGGATCCTAAGCGACGCCCCGTCCTGCCTTTCGGACACATTGCTGTGACTAACAGGGTGCTTCACCACCTTGCGACGGCTGAAGCTGGACTTGAGAAGGATGTACATGCAGAAAAAGGTCATGGCCAGAATCCCACAACCTTGGCTGAGATTTCAAGCAGCTATGCCGCTATGCCTTTGCTTTCGCACTACTTAGCACCTTCATAATCTTCTCGCACCCACGTTTGCTGAATTGTCAAGTTGGGTGCTTAGGGCATGTGAGACGAAGTCATCTGGCAGGATCGTCTGGGCTTGATCAGACAGTACCAGCGCGACTGCAAGAAAGGTGGATACCAGCGCAGGAAACCAGCTGCTTTCTTCTGTGCCCGGGTACGGATACGCCGGCATGGCAAGGCAGCTGTGTTCCTAGACTCAGACTGTTTGATTTATTTTGGTCACCATTGTCTACTGCTTGGCTTCCTCATTCCCAAGCTGGATTTCATGCACAGTCGAGGCTTGAGCAAAGGAAATAGATGTGGATGATCGAACAGATGCGGCTCAGAAGCGGATACCAGTCGGTGCATGGCATGCAGCCCCTTCTTTTTCTCCATCTATTCTCTCTCCCAAATCGGTGACGGGTCAGGTGCATGCAAACGCACCTTAACGGAATTTGGCCAAAGGCGAAGATGGGCCGTCGAGGTAGGTGTCTGCTGCTTCCTCCGGCTTGCGTTTGATCTTGGACCACCTGTTGCCATCCTTAGTACACTGGGGTGGTTGTCAAAATTATGGCCCCTTTTGGGGTACCCTAAACAATAGGTGCCGTATTGTATTAAGGACCCAACAAGGGATCCTAATTTTGATAACCACCCACTTGTAATTTATCAAATGAACAAACCATGGCTCCTCAAAAAACCCTTAAACTCTTGCAGCTCCGAGCTTCGGGGAAAATGATGCCGTCACCGTCCCACTTGGCAACAGCATCCTTGGGCCCGCCCTTGGGCGAAAAATCCTGAGATCAGCCGGATTGGAGCCGGAGGCCTCCGTCTAAGTCTAAGCTTCTCCTGACTTCCGACGGCTTTGGTGGGGAAAGGCGGGAGGGTCACGAAATCAAGCTCAGGATCAATTATCAGCTCATCATCGCCACCTGGCAATAGCACTCTTCGAGATGTCTGCAAGCACTCTGATGGAGCAGGGAGTGGTACAGCGTGGCAGCTGCAAAGAGCTGCCTCTTTCTTCTTCACTACGGATGTGACAGGCTTATGCTTCAGTATGTGACTAGTCTGACTAGTATTCCGATTCCACATTCTGACCACTCGCAGGAGCACGGTGGCGAGGGATGGCCACCTAGCGAATGTTACTCCTGGAAGTGCCACAGATAAGATGGACACCTGCATCGTCGATTTTCTGAACGAGCCTTCTGGGAATCGGGAGAACTCGTTCTGTTGTCTCACTCGCCTGCCCTCTCGTCCCCTTTCATCCGCTTATTCACCCTCATGTCCTTAGACCCCTCCGCGCCTTTCGTGGCGACGAGGTACCACTTTTTGGTCTTCATGTCCTTCTCGCATTCTTTGGCTCCATCGACAGCGCTGGTGCCGGAGATGACAAACTCGTCCTTCTTAGCATGGGGGTTAGGGATATTCTTTGGTACTGTACTTGGAGGATATATGTACCTTAATTGGGGTTATAAGTATAGTTACCCTAGTTATAACCCTACTTACTAAGTCCCATGATCCTTTAAGTAACCTCCTTTTTCGAAGGGCTCCCAGGGTCCAGGCTTCAGGATCTATTAGGTTTTGTCCATCTCAGATCCTGAGCCAGAACTCATGCCTATGCTGTCGATGTCCTACTCACTGGGAAATGTTGATGAGAGTCTCAGAAAACATCAAAAAACAGGGGCCCGAAGAGAAACGGCATCTTGGCTCCTCGCAGCAAGCTGATTCCGGGGTCGAAGGACCAAGGGTCGAGGATTCGATATCAACACCCTTGCAGTAAGCTTTCACACAGGAGTGCTGAACCTCCCACTTCAATCGGTTCCAACCGGAACCCGGGAAGTAGTGGCTCTTTGAAAACTGGCACACCGAAGGTAAACTCTCATCAATCCAAGCTGGCCCTGGTGCATCTCAGGGATAACAGTGAAGCATCTTCCACAAGGACCCTATCTTGGGACCGCTATCCAAAGCTTTGGAATCCGAAACAGAGTAGTGTCCTTCTAGCGTGGCACCGAAAAGAGCACCTAAACCCCTCGTTGCTCAGCTTCCCCGTCATTGCTGCTGAGTGGCGCCATCCTTAGTGATGCCACGCTCGCAGCCTGCAGCAAAGACCAGGGCTCCGCACAGCAGGGGTCTAGCAGGGGCAGGGAGCGCAACGACTCTGACCGTTCTTCAGCTCAGGCGGAGTTGCCTGGATGCTTGGGGTCCTTGTAGATGCCGGACCATCTTGTGATGGCTGCTTGCCTCAGGCAGTCAGGGGTGTTGCAAGCATGCAACAATGACTCGCACGCACACACCACCACGACACGACAGGCACAGGCACGTGCGCACTACCTACCACCTACCTACCTACCTACCTCACTCGCCTACCTACCTGCATACGCAAAGCATGTGCATACACAGAATGAACGGAGAGGGTGTGCGCACACAAAACCGACACTGCACAAGCAGTTGTATGCCCCAGGCACAACACCAACATAGTAAACCACGCAGATCGTAGCAGATTTTCGCGCACGTAAGCATGTACGCACTGCTTCCCTGCAGCTCGGAAAGATGCTGGCCGCTGTGCGTCTCTACACATGGCACGCATGCCGGCCCAGCAGGAAGTGCACAGTACACATATGTCACTGCGGTAGTACGGCATGCAATGGTACCGCATGCGACGTACATGTACTTGCTGTGCAATGCAGGGAAGCAGGTAAGCCTGACTGCATCGTCAGCAATGCATACACCAGATGCTTTGTTTCCTTTCCTGAGCAAAAGAGCCCAGTCGGACACAATGCCGGTACAGCCAGTCAAGATCAGGCCCCACCAAAGGCATGCGAAGGCGTGGTGGGCCCGGCATGGCCCGGCAGCGACATGCTGTACTATCAACCGTACTGACGTCCGCAAACACACACACACACACAAACACACAAATAGTAAGTGTGGGCTTGTGCCGGTCTGGACCAATGCAAGCAATGCGGCGTGATGCCAGCTACTGCTGGTTCCTTTCCCTAAAATGTTCTGCGACTCGCAAGTTGGAAGCATGAGGCTCCCGCGCCGGCTGGACGTCGACCACCTGCATGCCTGCTCCGGCTGCGAGTCCAGCGGTCATGCTCTTCAGAAAATCCCTTCGCGGGGAAGAGCTTCCTTGAAAGGCGTGTGCAACCAGTTCTGCTTCAGGATGTGGGTGTCTTGACTCTTGTACAGCAGTGCTGCATACTCGTAAAATGCAGTCTTTCCACCTACACCGATTGCATTTGGCCCTTGGTGCAAGCAGGTGTCCTGCAGGCGTCGCAAAGGTTGTGAACCTGACGGCCACTGAGTCTGAGCTGGATCAGATCTGCCTTGCAGCTCACCCGGATCTAGCAGTGGCCTCGACAGTGTCACCGCCAGCCCGGCCAGCAGAATGAGCATTGCCTGCTGAAGTGACGAGTTGCCCAAAGCAGCAGGTTGCCTTCTTGTAATGTCTACGAGCTGTGAGTAGTTGTTGGAATCATCGCTTAGTCAGACTTTGCCGTAAGCCTGAAGTCTTCGTGTACAACATCACAAAGCCAGCCTTGGCCGAAACCCGCACCCCAAGGTTTCATACTCTCGAGATGCGCCTTCGCATTCTGTCGCCTCGGCATCTCCAGGCGGCAAAGCTCCCTAACGGAAAGGTTCGTACGTGTTCTACTGGAGCCGACGTCTGGCGGAAGGCACCATGAATATAATACTAATAGTATAATACTAATACTGTTATTTATACTAATACTAATAGTAATTAGGGCTTAGGGTTTAGGGTTGCCTCCTGCCATGCTGGCTGGACCAGCTCGAATGCGTTCCGTCTCCAAGCTCTGTTCCCCTTCACTTCTCGAAAAGGACACTGTTTCGTGTTTGAAGGCTTCGTTATCGTTCATAGCACGGAACCTGCAAGTCAGGTCTGCAAGCGTGCTAGCAAGGAACGTGTGAAATGGCTTCGAATCGCGCTTTTTCACTTGCCAAATCTACAGCGTCGGCTGCCGTGCGGCTGCCTCGTTGAACCAAGAACCTGCTGCATACCGCGGCAAGCAAGCCATTGAGGACTGTGGTGTGCATGCCCCCGGGTAGGCCAACACTGGTACACATGCATGGCGTATGGCATTCACCGGCCAAGAAGCCAACGCAAAGACCGGCCAGCAGCCCGGGTCAGCGCTGGGTGAACTCCACCTGGCCACAAGGGTAAGCTGCAGAAGCTGAAGCTGCCCTTGCAAAGGCTTTTCTGCACAAGTCCCTGCCATCTGAGGACTCAGACCGTGCTGGTGGGCTCCGCTTCCTCGTCGCCTGTCACAGAGGAACCATCGGCCGCGAGCAAAGACCTTTCCGGTAACTGTTGCATGGAAATGTATACCATCTTGATGCCCTTATTACAGTACCCGAGACTCTCAAAGTCTTCGCATCCTTTTGGATGTCGGCAGGCCTGGCTCAGTCCTCGTGGTGAGGTCCACCTGCAGAAACCTGGGGTCCCAGGACCAAACCAGCGATGCTACTTACCCTTGGTTAGCAGGGAATGGAAGAATGGTAGTGCATAATGGTAGTTATAGTTACAATTATACCTCAACATGCTAGTAGTTATAGTTGTAATCATACCCCATTCCTCCATTCCCTACTAACCAAAGGTAAGGCTAAGGGCGCAAGGTGGGGACCGGGACCCTCAGACTTCTAACTCCGATCCGGGGCTTGGCGTCCTTAGAGCCTCCAACGATTCGGCCCGGACATCATCTAGTAATCGAGTATAGTATGGGGCCTGGGGGCTTAAGAATCAGTCAGAGTGGAGTTTCGGGACATATTTTGGTGTTATGTACAAGGACTACAAGGGGAGACTGTCGGTAGCGATGCTCCAGGATCGGTGTCCATCAAAACACAAATTAGGCTTTTGTTAGCAAGCCCTCACTTGGAAGTTTCTGAATATCGGGACTGGGGTCGCGGGGGCCCCAATAAATGTCGAACCCGAATCCTTGTTAGAAGGGACCCTTGACAAGCCACCCTCCCCTCCTCAAACTTTCTCGCCGAGCATCTTCTCCAGCACCTGGTCCTGTGCCAGAGTCTGGACTTGTGCTGCCAAGCTCTCGAGGTAGCTTCTGAGCCCCTCCATGCGCCGGTCAGCGAAACCGTCGCGGTCCTTGATAGGCGTATTTGGCATCTGGGGGAGCTGAGAACAGGAGGACTCCACGAGTGCGATGGACAAACCTTGAACACAATGAGCACGGTCTAGAGCTCAAGTTCGATCCCCATACGACTCGGCCTGGGCACAGCGAACCTCGTCTTGACATGATTCGATTCGATACTTTCCGGGTTTGGCTGCTGCTGCCGGATGCTCGTACCGAGTATAACCGACCTAGAAAGCCTTTGCCCGGACATCGTGACTAGACCCCAAAGCAGGGGACTGCAACCCTATTTCGAGCCTCAACGCCCGGAAGCACTCAGCCAAGCATTCACTGTCTGGTTCATAGTGATTCTATAGGGACTACTACAGGGATCCATTCCCCCATTCCCTACTAAGAACCAGACAAAAAACACGTGTTCTTTATACCATTATTATTATAATAAAAAGGCGCCACCAAAATAGTATAGGCAATTATTAAGGCCCCTATAGTACTTCGAGCCTCAACGCCCCGAAGCTCTCAGCCGAGCCTTCAAACTCACTAAGGCGCCAGCAAAGACTTTCAAGGGGTTCAAGACCTCCTTGCCAGGGAGCTCTGGAACCTCCAAGGACCTGCAGGATGGCTTTACTTAAAGGATCATGGGACTTAGTAACGAGGGTTATAATTAGGGTAACTATACTTATGAGGGAGGGGAGTTTGTCTTTTCCTACAAACAACAAACTCTGGGGGGTGTTGTTTTTCCTACCAAAAACAAACTCTGGGGGTAGGGGTTTGTTTGTCCTACCAAAAAACGAACTCTGGGTGGAGGGGTTGGTTTTCCTACGAAAAACAAACTCCGATGGGAGAAGTTTGTTTGTTTAAGTGACGCTAGGGGGAACTGGGGGGAGGGGATTGTTTGGCCTACAAAAAACAAACTCTGGGGGGAGGGGTTTGTTTTTCCTACTGAAAACAAGCTCTGGGGGGAGGGTTTTGTTTTCAGAAGGACAAACAAACTCCGAGGGGAGTCGAACAAACTCGGAAGATGGAGGTTGTCTTACCTACAAGAAGAGCCGCACGAAATCGTTTCAGGGGGGTTAAAAGCGAAGAATAAAGTAAATACTAACCAAGAATTAATTGAACACGTTGTCTCCAGCACGAAGAATTCAGCCACACGAAATCGCTTTCGGGGGTTAAAAGCTAAGTAAATACTTAATAACCAAAAATTAATTGAACACGTTATCTCCAACACGAAGAATTCAGCCACATGAAATCGCTTCCGGGGGTGAAAAGCTAAGGAAAAGGTAAAGACTCCGAAAGTTTGTTTTTCGGTGTTTAGACTAAACCGTTAGACTAAACCCTAAACCCTACAAGAAGAAGAGCTGCACGAAATCGTTTCAGGGGGGTTCAAAGCAAAGAAAAATTCCTACTTTATAACCAAAACTGTTTGAAAACGTTATCTCCAACACGAATGCAGCTACACGAAATCGCTTTCGGGGGTTAAAAGCGAAGACAAAGATTAAACACTGTATAGCCGAAAATTATACAAAAACGTCTTTTCCAACACAAACGCAGAGGCCACACGAAATCGCTTTAGGGGGCTAGAAGCGAAGAAAGAAGTAAATGAGGCATAACAGAAAAGTATACTAAAGCCTGGATACAGATAGCAGACGAGATAGAAGGTTTCAGATATAGAGCTTAAGGTTTAAGGTGAACTGAAGAAAGAGGCTGGTGTGCAGAACCTTCAAGACTCAATATCTATAGCATATGAGATTTAACTAACTTGCGCCTACCCGGAACTCCGAAAGCTTTTTTGTCTGTGTTTAAACTAAATATAAGCCCCATAAAAGGTTTGTTTTGCATATCTGAACTAACTTGCGCCTACCGGGGCTCCGAAAGTTTGTTTTTCTGTGTTTAAACTAAACCCTAAACCCTAGAAAAAGTTTGTTTTCCATGTCTAAACTAACTTGCGCCTATCGGACTCCGAAAGTTTGTTCTTCTGCGTTTAAACTAAACCCTAAACCCTATAAAAGGTTGTTTTCCATGTCTACACCAACTTTCGCCTACCCGGGACTCCGAAAGATTGTTTTTCTGTGGTTAAACTAAACCCTATCCTGTAAAAGGTTTGTTGTCCATGGTTAACTAACTTGCGCCTACCCGGGACTCCGAACGATTGTATTTCTGTGTTTAAACCAAACCCGAAACCCTATAAACGGTTTGTTTTCCATGTCTAAACTAACTTGCGCCTACCCGGACTCCGAAAGTTTGTTCTTCTGTGTTTAAACTAAACCCTAAACCCTATAAAAGGTTTGTTTTCCATGTCTAAACTAACTTGCGCCTACCCGGACTCCGAAAGTTTGTTTTTCTGTGTTTAAACCAAACCCTAAACCCTATAAAAGGTTTGTTTTCCATGTCTAAACTAACTTGCGCCTACCCGGACTCCGAAAGTTTGTTCTTCTGTGTTTAAACTAAACCCTAAACCCTATAAAAGGTTTGTTTTCCATGTCTAAACTAACTTGCGCCTACCCGAAAGTTTGTTCTTCTGTGTTTAAACTAAACCCTAAACCCTATAAAAGGTTTGTTTTCCATGTCTAAACTAACTTGCGCCTACCCGGACTCCGAAAGTTTGTTCTTCTGTGTTTAAACTAAACCCTAAACCCTATAAAAGGTTTGTTTTCCATGTCTAAAAGAAAGTTTGTTTTCCATGTCTAAACTAACTTGCGCCTACCCGAAAGTTTGTTCTTCTGTGTTTAAACTAAACCCTAAACCCTATAAAAGGTTTGTTTTTCATGTCTAAACTAACTTGCGTCTGCCCTATTTGTAGGGTTTACACTTCAGGACTTCAAATTAAGGGCTTGTTAGGACTTGAGGAGTTTTAGAGGTTCGGGTACGAAGTGACAGGTTTGGGAATGCTTGGAGGATGGACTTAGTTTTCGCTGCTTGGCCAGGCTCAAGGATGTGCTGGGATTTGGATGGCTTGGGGTTGCATGATGCGGAGCTGCGGCGGGGGAGTTTCGTGCAGCGGTGGTATCTTGAATCTTGAACAAGCGCTGCTAGACATGCGACAACAACTGGAGCTATACCGGGACTATGACGGTCTGGTATCACAGATTACTGAAGCACATGTTCCGGTTGATGGCTTTCCTCTTCATTTAATTTGTTGCAGTAGTTTGCCGCGCCACAAGTTCCATCGAAACGCCAAGGTCCCAAAAAGACCACCCTCAGAACCCTTCTTATACAGTTATAGAGCTCTTTTAGGAACCCTGATAGAAGGAAGCTTCCCCAGGAAGACTCAGCCTAAGCCCCAAGTCGCCCTTTCGGTGTGCCTGGACTTCTTTAGGTCGCCGTCCAGCTGGGCAAAGTCGTTGTAGCGGCGCTGCACCGTCCAGGATCTGCCGCTCCTTCGCAGCTTCGGACTAGCGGGCTTTTCACCGGGCGTATGCTGAACAGCATGTATTTTTTTCTTGGAGGGGGGTGTCAGAGATTTAAGGCAAACAAGGCTTATGAGCTCGCGGTCTGGTAGATTTGGGACTATGACGATGTGACGCTCGGTCGTGGCCAGGATTAGGACTTCGGTTGGTGCAATGGCTTCTTGCCCCGAAGCAGCCGGACTCTGGCAAAAGGGAGACGAGGTTATGTAATCCTAAATCTTCTCACGTCCGAAAGCCTATAGAAGCCTACGGACTTCCTATAATCAGGAAATAGGCTGTGGCCGCAGAAAACTTCCAGCAGACCCTGGCCCCCACTGAGGGCTTCAGGTGAAACTTGAACGCTACCCTCAGAACAACCATAGACATATCAATAAACATATAATATACTCATGTTTATATCGACAGACGGTAATGGTCAGAACTTACAGTAGATAGCTTACGATGGTAGCAGTGGTGCGTGGGATTAGGGACGAAGGGGCGGCAGGCGCCAACCTTCTTCACCTGGGTTGGAGTTCAAGTCTGGGGGGCGAGCTCATTCGTCACCTCGATGTCGTACCACATAACACCGTCCACCTGGCGACTGAATGTGTGATGACTGACTGAACACTACAAGTAAACAGTCACATTGCAAAGCTGCTCCAGCCTCGTCATGGCCGGAGATCTGAAGCTTTACCACCATCCCTACAAAGTGCGACGGAAGATCCAGGAAGTATCAAAGGATTTCTGCATGAAAAGGCTTGTGTGCTGAGCCCTGAAATGACAAGGGCTGCATGGGAAACTCAAACTTCGCTCTAAAGATGCCTGTCGCTGGCCCTCTTTGGGGTCCCACTTAGAGCCCGAATGCCTTACCGAGTCGCAAAGCAGAAATCGAGGCTGGGTCTTCAGAATGGGTGAGCGCACCAGGGCTGCAGAATCTCTTTAGAACACTCTTCAAACTCCGCGATGGTGAGGGAGGAGGAGAGCCTGTGGTAAGCTCTCGGAAAGCTCACTGTACAGCTCCAAGCAGGACTGAGTCCTGAAAAGATCTGTGCATACAGCCACTGGCCCTCCATTGAAGTCAACGATGAGGCACCCATGGCGTGTACGCAGAGAGATAAACTAAAGTTCGCGTCTGCGGGACTGGTTCACCAGGCGCAGCTCCGAGAAGACCCTGCAAAGGCCTTCAACGTCTACATGTTCGGCGCGTCGAACGCGCGCCCAGGGGCCTGGCCGGGCGACGCACGTGCGGCACAGGAGCTAGGAAGTTAGTCCGTGTGCCCAAAACGATCTGAAGCTCACTGGCTGTCAGGCGTCCGGCCTCCGCCGCTGGCCACGGGGACGTGGACACTTGCGAAGGCCAGGGATCCTGCCTCAGCGACCCGGGGTATCATGGCAAGGCTTGAAAGCGGGCGAGCAGATTTAGAATGACGAGCTGCACCGGAACAGTGACAATGACACTGACATTGACAGGGATCGCGACTAGGATGGTCGTTTGCAGCTGCACTAGCATCAGCATCATCATCACCACGCTGACCACCACATCAGCACTACCATCATCCTCATTGGGAGCATGCTGAGCAACACCATCATTTTGACCAGCGCTAACATCCCGGGGTTCTCCCTGTCACGAGGAATAGCACAACAGCATCGCGCAGCTTGGGGCCAGCGCTGGGTTTCGGCCAACGAGGGCCAGGAATTCATTGCTTGGGCTGGGGGCCATCCTGCAATCCCAGAGCATCCCAGAGCAGATGGCTGGCTTCACGCTGTTGGAGTTGATGGTGGCTTCCACCTAGATACAAGATCCGATCGGTAAGCGCAGCAATGACACCTGGCCAAAACATCAAACCTGCTCAGGCATTTCAGGCCTTGGGCAGGCTGCGGGGGCCCTGCTGCATCAGCAGCAGCAGCGACAACTTCGGCAACGGACACCGACACCTGCTTCAGGGGGGCTTCTGTTCAGGCTTCAAGGATGTGGGCCTTGCAGACTGACTGTAAAGACTCAGGTGCAGCTTCAGCTTCGTCTCATGGTATGTGGTCTCGTTAAAATTTCAAAATGTCACGTGTGCAAGTTTGCCTAACGGCTCTAGATGGGTCAGATGTTCAGGCCGGAAGCGGCTTGCAACTCTGAGCAGGTGACTCCGGCGTGGTTGTGGCAACAGCTATTGACATGCATGCTTGCATTGCCATGGGAAATGACCTGTGGACACCCGGAAGTCGAGAAGGCCACAGTGACGGTGCTGTCAACAACCCTCTCTCTCTCTCTCTCCGTCTTTCTGTCTGTCTTCTTCACCTTTGGCTTTGGCCACAGAAGCAGCGGAACGCCCCTGCCACTCGCGCGCATGCGTACCCTGGTCTCTCGCTCTCTCGCTCTCCTTCTCTCTCGCTCTCTCTGTCTCTGTCCGTGTCTATCTGTCTGTCTGTCTGTCTCTCTCTCTGTCTTTCTTCCTTCGGGGAGAGGTCCGCGCGACGGACCTGCGCCAAGGCGCCCCCTTCTCTCGTAAGTTCGTGACAGAAGAGGCCTTGGGGCTCTGTGGAGTGTTTTTACTCCAACTGTCGGTACAATTGGGACTCTCTATCTTTCGCTCTCGCTCGCTCTCTCTCTCTCTCTCTGTCTGTCTGTCTCTCTCTCTCTCTCTCTCTCTCGCTTTGCTTCAAAGGGCAGGGGCAGAACCCCGGTCCCGCGCAGCTCGTGCTACCCGGTCCAACATATTGTGGGACGGGCTCGGCCTGCACAGTAAGGCCGATGCCCCTCTGTTTAAAGAGGCCCTTGTCAGTGGCCTGGTGCCTCTCTGCCAAACGAAATACTCTGAGAAAGAAGGGCCCCCGGTCCACTTCGTTCCTGACTCCCTTGGTGCTACGAGCGAGTGCCTCTTCAACACAAAGAAAACTCTCCAGCTCCTGAAAACAAGTTGACTCTGTCTCCCTCCCTTCCTCCCTCGCTCTCGCTCTCGCGCTCTCTCTTCTTCCGCTCATGCCTCGTTCTCTCTCTCTCTCTCTCTCTCTCTCTCTCTCTCTCTCTCTCTCTCTCTCTCTCTCTCTCTCTCTCTCTCTCTCTCTCGGGCATGAGGGGTTGTTAAGACCCCTCGGCCACTAGGGCCCCCCCAAATTTTGTGGGGACTTTGGAGGAGTGTGAAAAGGTTACGTGGTTGTTTATCCCCCTGGTGGATCAGTTTACAGAGGGCAACAGTAAAAGTACGATAACACAATGTATTGCGGCACGTACGATCCCCCAGGTATTTGGACTACACACTTTCAGCAGTTCTGCTTGTTCGGTCCGGGGATGTTGTGAACAACACAACAACACAATACAGTTAAACAGTACTGCAAAATGAAAGCAGATCAGGATGTCATGTCCCCCATTGACCGGTATTCAAGCAAAGGTTTACTACGGCTACTGACAATCCCCACCAACAAAACGAACACGCTAGGGTAGGTAATAGGACGATTTGAAAGCTCATGTGCAACCGGTGGGGTATTTGTCCTGGCTATGTTTTGCCTGCTACCGCGAGAAGATTTTAATTGATCTCCCCGGGTCAGCCGTAGGTTATACAAGTTCAGTGCTTTGTCGTACAAGATGAAACAACAGCTTGCGAGAAAAAGAGTACAACAAATCGACGACTTTGCACTGGTAGATGCTTTTCGCAGGTTACCTTTTGCACTAGGCATTCCCCCTGGTAATGTAACAGCCGTAATACAAAGCCAACGGAACATAAGATCACACTTGCTTGGGGAAGCCTTTTGTGCATACTTGATGCTGTTGACAGCGAGCTACTGTAGTTAACCCAGTTCGCGAAAAAGGGTACGTGAATATAAAAAGTAGAAACAATCAAGTCCCCCGGGTTAACTGAGAGCTAGAACAGAGTGAGCACTTTCAGGTATACATGATGAAGCAACAGCTTGCAGGAGTTTGATAGCCTCTCTCTCTCTCTCTCTCTAATAATTACATACGTACATGCATACATACTCCTCATACATACATACATACATGCATACATACATACATACAGACAGAACGACAGACAGACAGGCAGACAAACATGCATGCAGCCGTGCATGCATACATATACGCAATTATCTATCTGCCACAATCTCTCAATTTAGGTATCTACTTACGTATCAATCTACGTATCTACCTATCTACATATGTCTAGCCTACATATCAACCCAGCCCTTGAGTATCTGTCTTCTATCCGTCCTGTCTGCCTGTCATATCACATCTTTCCATCCATCCATCTAACCACCTGTCCATCTATTCATGTAACCGTCAATCCCATCTATCTATGTGTAGGTGTATGTGCGTGTGTGCATGATTTGTAGGTAAAACACCTGGAGCACAAGAGCAACCTGTTCCTTGCCTCTGCGCCGGCGTTTGCAGTCGGCGCTGCTGGAGTGCTTCGGCCGCTCTGGGGCATTCCCGGTTCAGCCTCAGCCACAGTGTAAGGTTTACGGTCTTTTCAGGGTTTTAGTGGGCTTCGGGCTCCAGAACTTAGGGTTTCAGGATGCAGCGCTGACGATCTTCTGCTTCCCCCAACCCGACTGATTCCCCCCCGCCGCGTCAGCAGAACTTATTGAGGATTGAAGCAACCTGCCTTGCCGGCTCGCTCAAGAATCAGCCAAACAAGTCGCTGTACGAGACCGTGGTAGTGGCAGTGGTAGCGAGGCGGTAGGTCGTCGTCGGGCAGAATAGAAGAAGAAGTCGTAGTAGAAGTAGCAGTAGCAGTAGCAGTAGCAGTAGCAGTAGCAGTAGCAGTAGCAGTAGCAGTAGTAGTAGTAGTAGTAGTAGTAGTAGTAGTAGTAGTAGTAGTAGTAGTAGTAGTAGTAGTAGTAGTAGTAGTAGTAGTATAGTAGTAGTAGGACAACAGCAACAACAACAACTGCAACTGCAACTGCAACTGCAACTGCAACTGCAACTGCAACTGCAACTGCAACTGCAACTGCTGCTGCTGCTACTACTACTACTACTACTACTACTACTACTACTACTACTACTACTACTACTACTACTACTACTTATTACTACTACTACTACTACTACTACTACTACTACTACTACTACTACTACTACTACTACTACTACTACTACTACTACTGCTACTACTACTACTACTACTACTACTACTACTACTACTACATCATGCTGGTGCTACTCGTAGCAGCAGCAGCAGCAAGAGCAGGAAGAGGAGGAGACGCCGGAACGGCAACCATGTCCGTGGTCATCGAGGCAGCAACAGCAAGGTTATATCCTCAGCAATAAAACCCTCTCAATCAAACGATGTACAATCGCACTAGGCGCTGCTACAAGGGTCCACATCGCGAATAAGAACATAACGTTACTCTTCTTACTGCTATTATTGGATGTTCTTATTCTCATCCTTGCCATTTTCGCATAGTTCTTTTATTCTAAGCTAAACTCAAGTAGGGCCATGGCCATAGCAGTCGCGGAAGGCACCGAAGGACTACAGTTCGTACTTCGCGGCAAAGCGGGCTCTCTGACCTGGTTTGGCTTTGCAGCAAGTGCGCTAAATAGACCAACACATTTCGGGTACACAGCAGCCACAGCAAGACGAATGACCGCCGCCACCACCTCACCCCCAGCACCACCACCAACGCTTCTGCACCTGCGATTTCCACTCCTGCACCAGCCGCGCCGCCCCGCCCCACCCCGGCCACACCAGCAGCACGACGACTGAAGAATGACAGTCTTCGGGAGTACTGAGACCTGTGCATTGGAGCCGTCCGACCTGGATGTTGGTGGCGACAGCATCGGGCTTCTTCCTCGCAACGATTTCTTTTGCATACAGGGGGTGAAGGAGAGGCGGATCCTTTGCATCTCCACATGGGGTTCAGCAACTCCCCCGAACAATCCGAACTGCCCGAATCCCGAGTCTAGTGACAAACAAATAAGGGCCCTCGGACTTGTATTCTGGCCCAAGCCCTGAACTATTGTACGACTGAAACACGGAGCAGTTTCAAAGCGGTCCTGTAGCGGTGCTGACCTCGGTAGGTATAGCGCAGTCGCGGGTTTGGGGCCTCAACCTCAATTCAATTATGGTTCCTGACCCTGCAAACCATCAATTCCTCAACCCGAGGCCCCCAGCCTCAACTTTCGAAAGATGCAGCAAAGGAGCTGGGGACGCATTCTCGCTTTTGAAGTCAGGCTGCTGCTCCTATGACAGCGGCCGGCGCTTGGGGAGCTGTAATTCGCATGAACTGCCCCGAAATGCGGAAGTGCTGTCTCAAAGGCAGTCGAATGATTCCTCTGCACCCTTCTTTCCAGCAAAACGACTGTACAGAGTGCCGTGGTGACTGAGTCTGCTTGCAAGTTTTGTGGGCGAGGCAGCTCTCTGACTGCAACGGAACCGCTCATGGCAAGCTTTTGCAATGCCCTATAGGTGGAGGCACACCGGTGTGCCACTTCAATAAACGCTCTCTATTGCCAAGGCTTGCCATGACGCCGCACGCATTGCCAAGCTCGGGCGACCTCTCGTCTTGCCCTTTCGACCTCTGCCGCTCGTATTGCGGAGTCTGTACTCTGCTCCAAAGACGGAGCAGAACCAGACTGCCAGTGGAGGGGCTGCTGGGCATCTAGTCGGAGGTCCGCTTTGCGATCGAAATGCTGGGAACACCCCCACACCTACAGTTGTTCTACGAGTTTTCGTTGCTCGCAGTCCAGGTTTTCCACACCGTTTCGTGCTTGAGAGAAAGATGTTCTCCATACTATGCTGCCTAAACTACAAAACACAGGCTTTCCGCGCCATTATGCGCACTTCAGAAGCAAGCGTTTCCACAACATGTCGTCCTTCAGGACACCGGAAATCCGGGCAGTCTTGCTTTATAAGACACGAAGCAAAGCATTGCCGACACAACCTAGCTATCCGAGACACAACACCTTGGCAGCGAGCCGCATGTTTTTGGCTGTGAAGCGCAGAGGCTGGCTTGGTCTACAAAAAGTCTTGATGGGAGGCTTGCAGTTCGTTCGTTGGCAGCAAGTGTTTTTAGACAGAGATAGTTGTCGAAGTGCTTGCGGAAATGTGTATGCACAAGTTTGCGAAACAGTTTGCAGAAAACACGTGGGCAGATTGTGGAAACTGGTGCATGGGTAAACATGCGGTAGCCATGAAAGAGGCAGTGGACAACTTGCTGCACAAGTGTGGAGAAATATGGGCAAAGTGTGGAAACGCGTGCCGAAAACAACATACACAAAAACATGTGGGCCAACCCCAATAGTCTTTACGAACATCCAAGTCTTGAACCATGGCTTTTTGGACATGGATCCAAAGCTAGACATGTATGGTAACAAGCCCATTCGTTGCCGGACTGGACTAGTGCGGAACTTAGTCGGTTTTTGGACATGAGCCAGAAACCAGAGAAGTGTGCGAACACGGCGCTTTGAGTCCGAGCAACAGCTTCTTCCGACACCTATTCCACATGCCGCTAGTAGAATTTTGCAGAGGGCGGGTATCCTAAAGAACTAGACTAGATGCAGAGCGCTCCCCCGAAGAGTGACTCTTGAGCTGCCGCTTTCGCGGTCGCCCAACCACCTGTTGGATGGAGCAGGTCGAAGCCAGCAACCGGCGCAAAGGGTGCAACTAACATAAGTTTGTTAACGGCGCAGCTACACTCGTGAGTCGCCTTTCACTTGCTCGGAGTGCCTTGCTACATGCACAACATCGTTCCTGTCAGGGCCCTTTCGCACACGTGGCGTTGTCAAAGTTCTGGGTGCACTCGAAAAGACGAGGGTCGATCTGCCTCACATTCTCTGGCAGCTCGGAACGGTAAACTTCATCAGCGAGCGGAGGTCGTGAGGGGCACCCAAAGATTTTCACTCCATCGACGAAGTCTCCCATGCATTCGATGGCAGCATCGGCCAAGCCCCTGGCTTTGTCGACGAGCTTGCTTCCCAAGCTCTTCGTTTTGTCCTCCACGACTTTGGGTTGCGAAGGGCACCCAAAAATTTTCACCCCGTCGACGAAGTCTCCCATCATCTCGATCGTGCGACCCGCCAAGTCCTTGGGTTTGTCGACACCCTTGCTTGAGCAGTTTTTCGTTTGGTTCTCCGTCGCGTCCACGACTTTGGGATTCGAGGGGCACCCAAAGATTGCCACCCCATCAACGAAGTCTCCCATTAACTCGATCGCGCCATCTGCCAAGCCTCTAGCTTTGTCGATGAGCTTACTTGAGAAAGGCTTGACGAGATCCAAGATACCGAAACCCATGGCTGCTGTACACGGGGCTCGAGCCAGGCATCCTGCAAGCGACCAGGTGACCAATCGCTGCGAAGAGTTCACGTCTCATCCTTGTAACACTCCGCGCAGGAAAGGGTTAGCAAGCAGATGCTCCTTCTCCGCGAGAATATCAGAACCCTGGCGAGGATACATATAAACTCAATCACTGACACCAGCATGAAGCATGCCATCAAGGAGGTTGCAGTCGTGGAGGCCTTTTGGCTGGCCGGCACCACGTTTCCAAAGGCAAGCGCCACCTCTTCAGGTCTCTTCTCTGAGAGCCGCCTTGGAAGCAACCAAAAGGAACTCACAACAGCAGAACTAAAATGTGACACGTCTGGGCTGCGCAGTAAGAGATGCACTGCAGGACGTCGACCAAGGACTGGGACGGAAGGGCAGCCAGCGCAGCGAGAATGGCCTTCCCGCTCTCGAATTCACTGCAACCGGACAGCTGGATGCACTCTGCTCCTCATCAAACTGAACTGCTGGAGGCACGGGTGCGGTCTGCCTGCTGCAGAGGTCAGAGTCGCGGGCAAAGTGCACCAGTGCAAATAAGATAAGACAAGCGAACCTATTGCGAATGGCGCTGGAGTCTGTACCGGCGCGTGACCTGCAGCACACTTTGCAAATCTTTCCGAAGAAAAGGCGAGCACTGGGGCAGCACTGCCTTCAGATAGCACTCACATCTAGATTCTTGCTCCTTGTCCACCCCAAGAACTGAAGCCTAGATGCCCTAAAAATCCTAAAACCCAAACCCGAAAAAACAAATCCCTCCAATGCCTGCCCGGTGCAGAGCGATCCTGGCTTTTCGCACTCGCTTCTGTTCGTCGACTCGGTCTTTCTCCAGGGTTTAGGGCCTTAATACAGGGGCCTTAATAATTCTTGGAATACCATAATTATAATAAGGAACCCCCCAAACCCTAGTCTAGTTACTCAGGCCCCCACTTTACGTTTCGTGATTCGAGCCTTTTGGGATTCGGGGCTTTTGGGCTGGATTCGGTCCTAGTCCATGGATCGACACCCTAAACCTCAAACCCTAGTCGGTTGCATTTCCAGGTCCAGCTATGTACGACAAGAGCTCCTGCCAATGACACATACATCATGTGTATGTATATATGTATACATATACACAGACGCAAACATGGCTGCATAACATACAATGTATTTAAACCTTCTACTAGACACACGCACGATCTCGATCTACATATACATATGCAGATGCCCCTATCTACATACATACATGCAGGCAGACAAACAAACATGCACCGAATAGTGATGTAATGACAATGTTGACCTCATTCCTGTATTGACAAATTCCAACCCTGTATGGTTGCAGTATCCGAGCATCCGGAGCGAACACAAACTTAGACAGGACAGACAGAAGCCCCACAAACCAGCGAATCAAAACATCGCATCTGTTGTGCTTCGATTCGACAGCTACGAACCTAAAACAATGTTCAACACGAGCCCCAAGCCCTGAACAAAGCCGCGAACTTTACTTTACGACGCTGGGTCCTTGGGCGTCGGCAGCTTAAGATCTTTCGCAGGTGCCTCTTTTCAAGAATGCTCTGGCATGATTAGAGCTTAATGCTTCGAGTTTAGGGCTTCGGGTTCAGGGTCTCTTGCATCAACCATCCAGGCTTTACCGGAGGGAAGTTGATGTGTTGCCTTCAGGATTGCTTTCTGGCGTTCGAAGCCTTTGCCATCAGAACAAGCCGGCGCTTGATACCTCCCATGTCTACAAAACCACAAACCATGAAGTCTGAAAGGGCCACGGGGCCTCGGATATCGTAGGACTCCTGGCGCTGAGTGTTTCAAGCTGCGTCCAAGTTGCCGCAGCCGGCCAGGCAGGTCCGGGCTGCGGTGATGTGGAGGTCCCGACCTTTGGCAGAAACTCGGGGGAAACCAGAAAAGCCTGAATGGCTTCTATGCCCTGGGACTCCGAGTATCATCATCATCATCATGATTGTTACTACTGCCACTATGAGTCTTGTAATTCCTATTATTGTTATGATAACGATGATGATCAGTATGACGATTATTTTCTATGTGGCTGTTGTTGAAGATGCTGATAACGATTATAGTAGAATTTACGGCCCACATATTGTAGAAGCTCAGGGGACTCGACCTGAGGTCCTGGCGGATGCCCAAATATCAGCCGGCTCAGCCGGCCTGGGAAAGGGTTGCCGCAGTATCTTTGGAATTGGACTTCTCGGGTTTAGGGTTCAGAGTTTCGCTTTGATTCCGTGACACTGAAACTGAAGGCCCATCTCACGACCTATCCGGAACATCAGGGAACTTTGTGGTGGTCTTGACGCACTGCTTGAAAATTGACATGTTTCAGGCAGGCCTCAAAGCTGGGCTGGCCGTCGGTGTCAGCCAGTCTTGTGGAAAGTCGAATGCGCCACCTCCAGCGACTGAACTCGGGCAAAGTATTGCAGAGTTGTTTCAAAAAGCAGCGCAAGAAGCTCTCTTGGCGAAGAAGCCTGCTTCGTCGCGAGGCCGGCGATTTCGCTTCTTCCTTGACAGCCCGGCCGGTCAAGATGCTCTGGTCAAACTTCACTTTGAGGTGCATTTCAGCTGCGGCCCAGCTTCTCTGCTGAGCGCTCTGACGGCTGCCGCGACCAGCCGTCTGAGACCTGCGACAGGCGCTGGAGTGTAGGGCTTCGGATCCTGCGTCCAGTCCGGGACCCCAGTATGATTTGTGAGAATCGATCCAAGTGTGTTTCTTCGAAGGGTCACGGTACCTGGTACCTAGAGATATCCCTATTTGCAATGACTTATAGGTTTGGGTGGCTGTAGCCATATTTACCAATCCTGTAAGCAAGAGCCGACAGAGGACCTCCGCAGGCTTCTCCTTCCGAATCTCGCTATCGAGCATTGCCTTGACCTGGATGCATGCAAGCTTGGCGGATCTCTAAGGAGGAGACCAGGGTTTAGGTTAGGGTGACTGTAGCGACCGGAGGGTGCCCTTTGTTGACCCGTTGAGGTCTTCGTCCGTCAGGCTGTGCAGAAAACCTATCCCTGGGGGAGAATGTTTAAGGCAACTCTTGCACCGAGGCCATGCATTCTTGGCCTATCGCAAAGCAAACCTGGCCAAAACTTGAAGAACCTCCATCTACCCACTTAGATGAAAGAGACAGTCGCTGGCTTTCTAAATGCTTCAGGGCTCAGCGCCGGACTTGTGCTACTTCGTCCCGGCTCCAGGGATCTAAGGCTCTCTCCCCCTGGCGCAGCTCTCAGACGTGGGCAAGTTGGGTTTACCTTGGGATCCGTTTTTTAGATGTTTGGATTTGGGTCTTGAGATCTCTGGTGACGGGGGCTTTTGGTATGCTGCAGAGTTTTCCGGTTTAGCGAACAGACAGGTGCAGGATTTTGGATGCTTTGAGTTTTGGGTGTGGGGATCCGGGGTTTCGGGTTTGGGCTGCAGGCACGGTTGTAGGATTTCGCGCTTTAGGGCTTTGGGGTCTAAGGCTTCACAAGGGTTCAGAGGGATCTTCCGGACTGCCCTTAGTCTTCACATCGCGGTTTGATTCAGGATTTGAACGGAGTTGAACATGGAGGTGTTGAGACTTGGGATACTCATACTGACAAACCTTGTTGTGCCTGCCAGAATGCTAGACGTGGCTCTTGCATAGGACTTCACTGAGCTCAGTGACTCAGCGATGCGGTTGTTGTTGGCGGCCTTCTTGTAAGGGTAAGCCCACTATGGACGCGTTCAGACGCTCTGTAGCTAAATATGGCGCCACGAACCAGCCCTCGTGTCTGGAGACGGTTAGTACGCACGTTGTTACCGGTTCTGAGTGTCAGGCAGATGAATTCTTCCTGTCGTCCGGGATAGACCAAGACTGGCACGGGTAGCGGTCGTTTGTCAGCCGTTTAGAGCTGAGCAAAAACGGGAATTCCATGCCTCGCTGTCGTTGAACAAGTCAGAATGCTCCTGCCGGGTTTGCAAGCAAAACCCTTCGGGCTACGACAGGCTGCGGCTAGTTGGACATGACACGCAAGGCACCTGGTACTGATCGTTGCGGGAAAACATGTTGGTGACTCCATTCGTGACCCGCGACATCTTGGCACATCGGAGAAGACTGGGACAGCTTCACTCGACATCAAGCACCATCATGCCGAAGCACACGTGCCAGTGCTGCTCGGGAAGGCTCGGATCACAGCAATGGGAGGGACAGTGAAAATACTAAGGCGAAGAACACCAAGGATTAAGCCGTAGGAGTCGTATACACACTCATGGTTTCTGGTTCAAGTCATGATCACAAAGGGTAGTCATGTAATAGCGAGGCGAACAACCAGAACCCCAGGCTAAAACTTAATCCCAAACCCAAGGCATAGCAACCGGAGATCCGAAAGCTCTAAGATCCGAGCCGATGTGGCCGCCGATGTGACGGCAGACGTAAACATGCTTGCCTGTGCGGGCGGGTTGTGTGAGATTTATGACCGTAATTGACGTCCAAAC
Source organism: Symbiodinium sp. CCMP2592 (assembly GCA_905221615.1). Taxonomy (NCBI): domain Eukaryota; class Dinophyceae; order Suessiales; family Symbiodiniaceae; genus Symbiodinium; species Symbiodinium sp. CCMP2592. The sequence continues at coordinate 226,107 of CAJNDT010000030.1, read as the reverse complement.
CCTACTACTACTACTGCTGCTGCTGCTACTACTACTACTACTACTACTACTACCACTACCACTACTACTACTACTACTACTACTACTACTACTACTACTACTACTACTACTACGACTACTACTTCTACTTACTATACCGAAAAACCCTAAATCCGAATATCCAGCCTGCTTCGCTGAGCGATGCCGCGCCAAGCCTCGGGGGCTCGGACTCTCGGTTCAAGGCTTGCTAAAGGGGTTTAGGGTAAGGTTTAGCGCAGTAGGATTCATGGCCCCGAACTGAGAATTTAGGATAAAAGAGTTTGGGATGTAATGCGGGTATAGACTGATGGCTTATGTACGCACCCTCATGCTTCCCAACCCTGGTTTCCGGCTTTTACCCAGAAATCTGCGAAGAAACATCCTGCAAACCGAGGCGCTCGAGAAGGTGCGTCGTGTTCTCTCGGCCAACGCCAAGTGCTCCCTCCCACTCGCAATGCAGCAGCAAAGCTGGTAAATTCAAAGCTGCGGGGGCCCAAGCATGCAGAAGCCGACTCTGTAGCGTATACATATACCTGCAACACCCCCCCTATGTGAGGATTTGTAGCTCTTCGCTTTGGGGTCTTGTTGGTCTTTCTGGCTTGCAAGATGAAGTGAATCAGTGAATCAGTAATCAATCAAAGAGCTTCACGGCTGCGGACTCAATCTTTTTCCGTCTCGCCGGCAACCATCGAGCTCAGACGCAGATAGGAAGCGCTTCCACATGCTGCGAGCTCTTTTGTAGACCTGGACCAGGACTGAACCGGCAAAAATAGGGCCATCCCATATCATCAACCCCCTTACAATGAATCCCAATAAGGGCTTATATTATGCTTACGTCCTTTTTGGGCGCCCTAAAAAAGGCGCCCAGTGGCAAACCCGGGCCTTGGTGTGGTTGTCGGCTTGGCCAACGGCCTCGGCCTGGCTAAGTCGCTTTGGCGTTCGCTTCTTTGTGGAAGGCGGTTTAATATGTTTAATATAGGGGCCTAAATAAGTACAAGTACTATTTTTTTTTTTTGGTGGGGGGCGGGGCGTTCCTTATTGTAATTGTAGTATGATGGGAACCAAACCCTTATTGTAATTATTGAGGCCCTTGTATTAGGGTTTTGGGGTTTTGGGGTGGGGCTTTCAGAGTTCGGATTCAACGGTGCAGGCGATTGAATTCTGGGTGTTTGGGTTTGCTCCAGGGTTTGGGAAGATTTTCGAGCTGTCTTAGGGCCTTAGGGGGGGGCTCTTGAGCTTGTTGCATCATCTCCTGCAGTAAGGACTCCGGCTCGAGCATCTGGTGAAGGTGTACTTAAAGGATCATGGGAGTTAGTAACTAGGGTTAAAATGAGGGTAACTATACTTATAACCCCAATTAAGGTACTTATAACCTTACTTACTAAGTCCCATGATCCTCCAAGTAGGGAGTGCTGTATTCATGTGATTAGGGGCTTAAAATCCCCTAACTAGGAGCACCGGGACCTAAATCCTAAGGCCCCTACAGCAGCCAAGGATCCAACTTCCAGCGGCATGGACACAATAGCTCGAATATAAGGGCCTCAATAATTAGAATAGGGTTTTGAAGCCCATGATACTATAATAATCATAACAAGGAGCCCCCAAAATAGTATGGGCAATCATTAAGGCCCCAAAGTAAGGACCGGTTCGTCGCCCAAGAGCAAGAGCCTCCCACCAGGTCATTTCCCAGGCTTTGATCCAAAGCTCCTGCAGAATTCACAGGAGCAGGGCAGCCTCTGCTTGTCACCGGAGGGCACGCAGAAACCATGCATGGCTACATAGTAAGAACTGCTTGGCAGATCGGCGCTGCCCCGCCCTAAAGAACGTCTCAACGTCCCAAAACTTGCGAGCGACATGCCAACCCAGAGTATTACGTTATTATATGTGGTTATAGTATGGTTACAATATTATAAGACAGTCCTGCTTTGTGGGGCTTTTCGCCTGGACCTCACTCCTCGGGGTTTTCTCCGATGCGACGGCCACGGTCTCCTCAGGGAGTTCGCCCAGTCTCCACATGCCGGGAAGCACGAAGCCCACACATCACCCTGTAACAAACGAAGTACGGTGTCATGCCCACCAACGATCATGTCTGGCCTGCACCACGGTCGAACTAGCCCCGAACAGGTGCATGCTTCTTTCAACGGCTGGTCAACACTTTCTGCAGGGACTTCTCTGCATGTTCTGGTCGGGAAAGAAACTGTTGGGGCCACGGCCGCAACTGCTAAAATCCGACACTGACGCAACACCAGATCTTAATCAAGCAGCGTAATTACCATACGCCCAGCCAAACCGGGTGCCAGCATGAGGCGCTTTTCAACATTACGGTCCTTCTTTGGCGCTTCCGTTTCTTTGAATGCCCGCTTCCTTCCAGACTGCACCTCTGCTGGCATTGGAGCTCTGGCGACTGCAGGGCTTCTTCTGGCCACCGGTCTGTCCTGCATCGCGGGCAGTGGCTTCAAGCAACAAATGCCCATTCGAGCCAAGTGAACGGCACACATCGAAATATCTCGTCCTGGCTCGTACGCATTTCTGAATTCCCAACTGCTTGAAACTCCCTTGGGCGCAGCACAATTTGCAGCCAGACTGGCAGAACCAAAAGTGTTCCGATGCTGATGTTGCTGTTGAATATGGTCATCATCATCATTATCATCATCATAAATCTCAGCATATCTCAGCAATATTGCCTTCGATGCGTGTCGCTAGAGTCTTGGCTGGGCCACCCTGTTTGTTTGCCTCCTCCAGCTCCGCTGTCGAAATTCTGCCCCTTGTCTAATGATGCTCCCGTCACAGTGCCATGCGTATTTGGTGTGCATCGTCTTCCTGCCAGCCTCGTGAGTTTTCGCCTCCTGCAATCGTGCTGCCACCACAATGCTGCACATGGTGCCGCACGCCGAAGCCGTGCTCCGGTAAGAGTGCCGTCTGTGCTCTGACGCAGTGTGGTGCGCAACATGATCTTGGGAGCCTGGTGGTGCCTCGTGGTAACCGGTCTGCTTCTTGGGCATGTTGCGGGTGGGCTGCTAGGTGCTCTTTCACTGTCTTGTTGGGCCTCTGCTGACATGCTGACAAAGTTTTTGCTTCCGGCCTCTTGCTCCGGCGGCTGGCCGCCGTCGGGTTTCTTCAAAGAGCATTCCTCGTGGCGGCCGTTGCAAGCACATGTGGGCTTCGCACAGTAGCGGATTGAGAAGGCGCTTTGCTGCCCTGGTCTGAGGGCCTGGTTCATTGGGTCTCGGTCCTTGTTCCAGGGCCTTGGCATTAAAGGGTAGTGGAAGGGCGTAGTGCTGAGCTCTTGCGAAAGAGGATACTGTGGTAGGTTTTTTCTGATAATTTACTGCCTGAAGGGCACTTTAGCTTTAGGCCTGTACGGACTGTGCCGTAGCAATCTTGCTCATGCTGAACCTACTATGCAGGGCTACTAGCAGTCCATTAGTTCCTTTCCCAGCGTTACCAGGCAGCTTTGGGATTCCACTGGAGGTCGTCGGAGTCAGAAAAGGGGGGAGTCTTGTCCCACATGTAGTGCCCTCCGAGCACCGCGTCGGTATCTTGCGTCCTTTTGTCCGATGTTGAAAGATCAAACTCTGCGCCCTAACCCTGGAAAAAAACTGAAGCCCCACCCCCAGACTTGCTGCAAGATCAACCAACCGTTCAATATTGCGAGCTGGGCACTTCGCGGTGTTGTTCTGGAGGCGCTGGTCTCTGCGAAGCTTTGTCGCAAACCTGCGGCTCCTTCATTGTCGTGAGAAGCCACGGACGGATGACTTTCTAGTTTTTGGTGTAGGCCGGTCTGTACTCAGCCAGTAATCCTAAACTCATATCCAGTCCTCCGGGAGGGTTTGTACCTCCTGCTTGTTGCTGGACCTCGGAAAAAGGCAGTTCGTGATGTGAGCGTGTAGAATCTTGAAAAGACCGATAGTCTTCTTGGAGGAAAGTGCGAGCAAGCAGCTGACTTTCACCGGCAGCGGTCGCTGCGGCATTCGCATGAAAGGCACCTGGACAGGACAAGTCGCGGCTCTCTGTGATTTACAGCTGGTGGCATGCTCGCTACATTGAAGCACGCTGTCGTGAAGCTCCATCGACAGCTCTATAAACACCTGCAGCTGCTCCCGTGTTGCTTGATGCAGCAGATCCTGCAGATTCGGTGCTTTTGAGAAGAAAACTGTGGTCGAAGAAGTGCTGCACAAACCGGCCCTCGTTTGACCTGATTCGGAAACCTTCGGATGCATGGGGCCCACAAGTGTCTGCAGGCAAGCTGCTGTGAAGTTCGGCAGCCATGGAAGTATCCTTGGAGATCTCCTCCGGGCAGGTGTGCACAAACAGCGACAGTGCAAAAAGCCAGAGCTATGCCATTATGCGGAGACGTGTGTGACAGAAGCGCGTTGTTGCGCAGAAACCTTTGACCCAGTCCTCCATCAGCAGGAGGGCTTCTAGCAACGCAAGCAGGTCGCCTTTCCTGTCAGCCTGTGCCGATCTCGCGTCGTGTTGCTCAGAATGCGTTTATAGGCCCCGAGGCGGGGTCGAGATGCAGATCTTGGGTATCCTATATATGTGTGTATATAAAACCATATATATATATATATATATGTATGTATGTAAAAGCTTAATAAGGACCAGAATCACCAAAACATTTGACAAGTAAGATAGATTTGGCTGCAATGACGCTTCGTGGAACACACCGAAAGGGCTGGCCAGCCTACCACACATTGTCTCCTGGCTTAGGGCCGGAGCATCGATCCTGATTCACGTTATCCGGCTCCAGGAGTACGAGTACAACAATGAAGCTCTCTATCTCTGGTGCTATCTTTTGCAGACTTATCGTCTGTCCATCTGTGTATAGTGTATGTGTATATACACATACATATATACACACATCTATAGATGGAATCTGTGTGTACACTAGTTCTACCCTACCTGTCTATCTGCTTCCCAGGTAATGTCATACGAAAGTATGCATATGGTATCATCTAGCAATAGTTCAGCAAGAAACTCATACCTGAATGTTTGTCGTGGAGCCCGAGCCACCCACCACCAACACTCATGAACAGCAAACGCACGCCGCGAGAAGCTTGCCGATCCATGATGCAAAAACACCAACCACTTACACCCAGCCCCACTTGTCGGCCCTGAACATTAACAGCCTAGCCCCTACTATAGGGGGGCCCGTTGTACTATAAGTATATCTAGGAACCCCAAAATAGTGTTGGTCATTACTTAGGACCCTATATTATAACCAATCCTTACACCCCGAGTCCTGAAAGACTGGGTCGCCTGCAGCGAGGGTTCCTGCAACTTCTTGAGCCTCCCGGCCTCATCTGTCTAGTTCTTAGTAGAGAATGGAGGAATGGATTATGTTTAAGGATTAGGCTTTAGGGTTAGGGGTTTAGGGAATGGGGGAATGGATTATGGAGACTACTGTTGGGGATTATGCAGGGACTACTGTAGGGATTCCCTACGAAGCAGCAGCCAGTCATCGAGCTCGGAAGGCTGTTCATCAGTCTCACTCATGTAAGGGGCCTTGTCGGGGAGTATTTTATTGTATGACTACATAGGGGCCATAAGGGGATAGCTAGCATTCGTTACTCTATGAGATCCTCGCCATAACGATCCTCCTAATGTTTTTAATTGTTGGAAACTCATTCTGCAAATCTTATACTGAGTTGAACTGTTTTGCAAGTTCTTTCAAGCGATACTAGCAAAGTCATCGACCTCGCGAGTGTTGTTGCCACAGTTGATATATCCATGGCCGGCATGTACTTATCAAACGGATGAAATGATTCTTTCACAAGTGGCCTCCGCAAAGTCCTCCCTGGAGACGGCCTGCTTCTTCAAGTGCTGCAACCTTCGGCAAAGGAAAACAATCTTCATCAATTGGACACGGGGCACCGGAGCGGCAGTTGGCCGTAGCATGCCAGTCTTTCTCAATCAACAATCCTCGGCAGCTACCTCAGCAAGCTTGTGAGCAAGGGGCTTCTCGGCAAAGTCCACGGATGTCGGCAGTACGGCCTTGCAGAAGCAAATTAGGAAGCTAGTGCGGGACAATGGCGGGGTCCTTTTTGCGGGATCCTTGTATTCAGGGCCCAGATGCGGGTCGCTGTGTTTTTCAAACTCCCATCTCGATTGTCTACCTTCCGGTTGTCAGGGCTGTTCTCTTGGCACATTCTGAAGGCGCAGGCACCACCTCAGGCTGGTACAGCACCAAATGAGTAAGGTTGCCAAAAGCTACAGCTACACCCTAGCGAGCCCCTGAGACTCTTGCGAAGCACGCTCAGGTGAGCTATCAAGTGAGCCTTGACAAACCCTGAAGCGCCTCCTCCCGAGCCCGTGCGAGTCGCGGGGCGAGCGCCGCCTCTGCCCTCTTGATCCGTCCAGCTTCGGAGAAGTCCTCCGGGCTCTAGGATTTGAGAGGGCTTTGTGTTGGGCCGTGGATACTGTGTCGTACGGCATGCGTGAAATGAGCGCACCAGGACCCAGCAGCGGACCTCCGCACCGACGGCTCGTCTTTTTAGAACTTGAAGACGCGCATTCTCAAGCCTGCACGCTGGCAGACATCAAAAGTTCAGGATCTGTCCGCTCTGATCTGCAGCTGGCGAGCAGAAGCTCACTCCAATTTCGCAGTGTGGACGCTGACCGCGCGCCATTGCTGGACGGATTCATGTCAATGTGCCGGTGGAAGTACCAGGCAGGCAGAACGCAAGGTACAGTAGGCTACGAATCCATGCTTCTCATAAGTGGCTCCGGCTGTTTCATTGGACCACGGTTGCAAACGGAGGCCACGCTGTTCTTTGGCGTGGTGTTTGCTGCGATATGGACTCGCTGCTTACCGTGGCATGCTAGTTAATGGACTGCAGCAGGAGCAGACATCGACGGCAATAGAAGCAAGACTGTCAAAGGCAACAGGACAAACATTCACACATCTGCTGCAAAAGCAAGTACTACAACTGGATGAAGCTCATAGGGTAGCCAGTCGTGCGATCTACACATGACTCTAAATTTTCGAGTTGCCCATCTGAAGTTGATGCACATGCATACAAACACATCAGTTCAAGTCACCATATACCGTAGGGTGGAGTGTCATGGCGGACAGTCAGATGCGGTTCACTCATTTTTCTGAGTCTTGCAGGCTATCTCGAAAGACTTGGCTCGCTGAGCCCATCTCGCGCCAGCGTCTCTTCGAGACATGATCTTGTGGGCGCGCGACGTTCATTTACAGTGAAGCTTTATGCTTCTTTGGCTAGGTATGTGCAGAGACACAAAGAGATCGTATTGCGACTACTTCCAGGGTTGACTTCCATGCTCCCAAACCCATAAGAGCATGAGAACTTACTCCTACGGAACGAAGCCTAGTGCAGCCGGCAGCAAAGTGCGACCGCAGCCTTGACAATTGCCGTTGCGCTCACTGCGCACTTCATTCACAGGCACGCAACGACAGGTGCATTTGCGGCTAATGGTTTTCCGACATGCATTTAAAACTGGACTTCACGATCGACGTGTCCGGCCTTGGATCCGGACACAAGCAAACTTGTCTGCACGGGTCAAGGGAACAGGAACTTGTGAATGTGGAAGGTTTTTTGGCCGGTGATCTCACTCCGCCAGACAACCTGAATCCATTGCTCCATGAGTCCTAGTTCTCTGAGGTGCCCGCCATAGGATGGCCACACGTCATGTGCTCCCCCTACGACTCGATCGGCCTTCAGCTTGGAACGACTGCGAGGCGCGAACATGTCCGTGGTTGCAGTTTCAGAAACTCTGAGACGGAAGCTCGCCATACAGATCCAGGTCCGACTCTTCATCCAGCGGCAGCGGTACAGCGGAATCATTGAAAGCCTTGGGCGGCTGTGGCAAGGGCAAGGTGCAACGTGGCGTTTGCCTAAGATTCTCGCTCGAGGCAAGATGAGAAAACATCGTGCTGAGCATATACATGGCTCACGAAACGGCCTCGTCGTCAAGCCCGATGTCCGCTGTGGACTCTTGCAGGAATCGGGGGCTAAACCTGCGAAGCTCATGCCAAATTCGAGAAAAGCCCTCTCACATTTTGCATGCATGAGATGAGGTGTGGCCCCCGACCGTTTCATCAATGAGTCCACGTCTTTCTTGGCCTGGCGAAGAGCTTTGGATTACTTTAGGCTTCGTCCGAAGGGTGAGCCCCAAGAAAACCATTACAGTGCATTCCTTGAAGGTTGTGTTGCGGGGGCAAGAATTTCTCCTGCTTAAGATTCAGAGCAACCCGCGAGGTTGTGACCCCAATCATGAACTGACAGACTTGGCGGGGCTTCAGTGATCACGCTGATGTTCAGTATCGCTTCGTTCCAGAATCATTCTACGATTAACACTGTCTGCAATGTTCATTGCATGTACTGGCCAAGCAGAGGTAATTCATACTTTGCGGGATGTTTTATCGCATCAGTGCAGGTGTGCACTTACAACATGACCATGTCTTGTTGAAGTTACATGCACATACATGCCTATTTGCATGCACCCTTCCTCTCGCTTTAATACACATGATGTTCAGAGATGTAGATGGATCCTCGCTGGGTAATATTTCTAGGACTGCGTCTGCTGTGGAACCGCACATATTTCAGGGTAGCTCCCAGCTTCTCTTTTCCCAGGCACGGTGCCTTGGGATTGATCGCAACCTGCTTCCGGGCCGTCTGGCCTGTGGGCAGCTGCATGGAGGGTGAGCCCAACAAGGCTCGATATGAAGCATGAGCACACGCAGCGCCCGACATCGCATGCTACCGTATGTTTCCTATGCCCGTTCCGCTCTGGTCTGCTGTAGGCCGTCTTGGCAGAGCTATGGTTGTAGCATCAGTAGTGGGACTGCCGCAGCTACTCAAGACTAACAGTGCGAAAATGCAACTACAATCCCTACACCTGGTGTAAGGTTTGTAAGTTGTTTATGACCTGAGGCTGCAGCCCCAACGCATTCGATTTGGCGAGGAAGGCTGATCCTTCTCTGACGAAGCCAAGCATGGTTGCTGTTGCTGTTGCCGTTGTTGTTTGCTGTTGTTGTTGCTGCTGTTGTTGTTGCTGCTTCTCTCATTGTCCATGTTGTTGCGGATTGTCGCGATTGATCTTGAGGTTGCGGTTGTTCTTCCAGCAAGGGTTCGAGTTGTGGTTGCTGCTACCTTCATCGATGCAGGTGCAGCAGCAGAAGCAGCAGCAGCAGCAGCAGCAGGACTGGCAGCAGTTGTAGCAGGAGTACAGTAGAGGAAGAAGTAGTAGTAGAACAACTAGTATTAGAAGCAGCAGCAGGAGTAGTAGTAGTAGTAGTAGTAGTAGTAGTAGTAGTAGTAGTAGTAGTAGTAGTGGTAGTAGTAGTAGTGGTAGTAGTAGTAGTAGTAGCAGTAGTAGTAGTAGTAGCAGTGGTAGTAGTAGTAGTAGTAGTAGTAGTAGTAGTAGTAGTAGTAGTAGTAGTAGTAGTAGTAGTAGTCCGTAGTAGTAGCAGCAGCAGTAGTAGCAGCAGTAGCAGTAGCAGTAGCAGAAGCAGAAGCCACAGTACAGGAAGCAATAGTAGCAATTGCAGCAGTAGCAGCAAGCAAAGTCTCCAGGAGCACGAGCCGAGGTAAACTTTGAGTAAACTTTGGAGTAGTTGTACGAGTACATGTAATGGACCCAGGAACTGCATCAGTAGCAGTAGCAGCCAGACAATACCACTAGCTTCATTCAGATGACTGCTATTGTCAGTATATTCAGACCATGATAGCTAGCAACATCTGGGCCGAAACTAGAGAACAGCCGAACGCTGCTGGCTTCGGGGTTCGGTGCCCAAGATCACCGAGTGTCCTGATTGGCATCTATCGACTGGCGCTGGATGATCCGGAAGAAGCGGGCACTGAGCTTGCCTTGGACCACCTGGTCAGCAAAGGCTTCCCTTGTTTCTTCGGAACTTCCGACTCCTTGAAAGAGCTTCCGAACTCAACACTCGGACAGCATGCGATCATGGCTGCGAGGATGCACTTTAAGGCTTTGTGACTCTCGGTCACCTGGCTTGCAGCACGCGTCCTTCACCCAAGCTTCAGCACAAAACTGGAAGCAGGATGAGGTTTTGCTTCTCGGAGCATGCCCGTAGGACGCAGAAGCGAAGCCTCTAGAGCCCGAACCTCCGGGGAAACTGAACAGTCCAAAGGCCGATGTGCCTGCATTGTAGCATTCGCCGGATGATCCTCGAATAAGCGCACTTCGGAGATCGACAGGGCTTTGGGGCCCATTAATAATACTTTGAATATGAGAAGGAACCCCTAAAATAGAGTTGGTGATTTATTTAAGCCCCCATGGTTCAAGTTAGCCCAGGGCCCCTGGATTGCGCAATATACCCTAAACTAATACCGAGCCCTATACACTCCGGTATATTCCTCAACCAGGTGCCTACTTGGAGGATCATGGGACTTAGCAAGTAAGGTTATAAGTACCTTAATTGGGGTTATAGCTATAGTTGCCCTAGTTATAACCCTAGTTACTAAGTCCAATGATCCTTTAAGTAAGGGGTACGAGGCTCTCTGGAAATGATCTTGGTCTTACCGGTTGAGTGTTAGGCTTGGGCTTAGCATTGGACATTACTGTTCCCTGCTGTTTCACCGGGTTTATCATCACACAAGAGTTCCAGGTCCGAAATGACCATAAACTCTCAACCATGAACCCTAACGGGGCGGTCAAGACAACGAGGGTTCCCCTTTAAAGTCTGGGTTTTTTGACAAAAACAAAGACTTCTTGAGGAAGTGAGTGTTGTTATGGCTTTGTTGGGGCCCCCTATTCTCCAGAGCTCCCGTAGCTAACTAAGACCGGCCGGATGCCTCGAACGCCTCAGGCGCCTACGGCACTCTACGAAAGCTGCTTTACTACAAGCTTACTTCTGAAATTGGGACCATTTCTGCTACTCTCAACGCTATTAGATTCACTATCGTCGCTCTTGTTGCCGTCATTTATCAAACCGCAACTCCTCTAGAATGTCAATGAAGTTGCGAAGGAGTGAATGCGGTCCTGGAATGGCTGCTTTCCGCGAAGCTCAAATGCCGCAAGCGCTATCAGGTCCACCCTGGGGAATGCAGGGCACGAGTCTGACTTCTGAACAGCACTCCGAAATTCGATTATTCCTGAGTCGAAGCTGAAGATTCGTCACGGGCACTGAACTTCCCGATTCCCGGATTTGTGTCTTAGATGTCTTTCTCATTGACCGTCTGGCGCCATCCAAGACAAGGAAACCCCAAACCCCAGACCCACTAAGAGCCAGACATCTCCTCCTCGTCCACGTGCATAAACCTGCAAGAGCTTCAAAGCTGGTTCTGGAGATGTCTTGCTGCGGGACGTTTTTCCGGGGCGCGAGGCGGCATGTGTGTGTGTGTATATATATACATATGTACACCATACACATATTGTGACATTGAGCCTCGATCATCGTTGAGTTCCCAACAGCAGAAGACGCGTGTAACAAAGCATGGGTTCACAAATACATACATACATACATACATACATACATACATGCACACATACGTACGCTCATACATGCATACATGCGTGTATGCATACGTACATCCATCGATACATATCTACATATACATGTACACATATGCACATGCTGACGCAGGTTTATACCCATGCAATCTCATGTGCATCTACGTAGGTATACACAAACACACACACCTAGCCTCGTGTAGACATGCAGCCGCATCCACGTGAAAAGCTGCTCATGTCTGCCAATTGCGGTGATATGCTCAACGTCTAGAACTGCAAGACTTACCTTTGGTTAGTAGGGAATGTAGGAATGGGGTACAATTTTAACTACTATTACTTCCATTCTTCCATTCCCTACTAACCAAAGGCAAGAAGAGGCTGCAGAGAAGCATAGGCCATCCTCCGACAGAACCCTCTGAGCTTAGCCCACGGCTTCGCCAGTCCATACCTTGCGATCAGCATGGCCTTCTTCTGTCCGAAGAGGAGCCTTGGTTTCGTAGGGTCCACAATATGATGTGAATATTATGACCTTCGTACTAGTAACATAGTCATGTGTATTGTTCTGTGAAGTACTTGTTGTTCTTTTTGCTCGTATATACCGCTACTATTTGCTTTGTAATAGTTGTAATAACAAGGAGAACACAAACCCTCAATTGACACACGCGCGCGCACGCGCACACACACACACACACACACAAACACACACACACACACACACAAACACAAAAACACAGACACACACACACACACAAAAACACAGACACACACACACACACACACACACACAAACACACAAACACACAAACACGCACAAACACGCACAAACACACACACACAAACACACACAAACAAACACACAAACACACAAACACACACACACAAACACACACAAACACACACAAACACACACAAACACACACAAACACACAAACACACAACACACAAACACACAAACACACAAACACACACACACACAGACACGGAATCTTGCTAACAAGCACGATCGCTATGATAAAGATTCGAAGAGAATCGGCATGTCGAGGAAACTTGAAAAGTGCTTGACTCCCCGAACCGACGATCTTCAGAAGTGCCGGACTACCCATACTATTCTCGTGTTCGTGTCAGATGCGGTCTGGAGCGTTCCAAGCAGGCGGAGTCAGTTTCACAGAAAAGGAGGGAACGGACAGCCGACGCAATCTAAGCGTGCGAGCAGCTAAACGAGAGAAGAGAGAATGGGGATTGAGCCTGCATCGTTGCAAGGCCCAGGCGATATTGAGTTGGGCACCAGTCACTACGCAACAAACCCTAAACACAACAGCAGCAAAGCTAGGGCTCCAGGAGGTTTAGCAGTCGGTTGCTGGCTTGCGTAGAGACATTTCGATATTTGCAACGATTCCACGTTCTCCCAGAGCTCCCATTCTTGATGCTTCTAACGCAGATCAGAGAGGTCTCAAAGGTCCCCACTGCATCTGGTGCAAGGCCTTCTGCTCCTGTCAGGGCAGCGGAGCATCCCTTGAGCAGCCTCGAACTCCGAGTCCTAAATCTCGAGATCAGACAAAGCCGGAAAAAATTAGCAAAACATGTCTCAGGTACAGAGAGAATGGTATTATCAAGATGTTGAACGGCGTCATCATCACGATTACCATGATATCGAAGTCAAGTATATCACTTCACCAACTGTCAACCGCAGATTACTCTGCGTGATCCATCATTATCTTGCTCCTCCAACGTGGCGGCCGCATGAAACCGCAAAGCCTCATGACCTTTCAGTCCTTTCACACTCAAAACTATACGGGGGTTTCCGAAAATAGGGGACCCTACTATACCACCCTAAATGGTAGGATCCTTATTATAAAGACCCCAAATTATGGTACCCTAATTTTCGGAAACTCCCATATGGGTGGTTGTCAAAATTCGGGTCCCTGTTTGGGTCCTTATTTTAATACGGCACCTATTATTCAGACCAAAAGGGACCCTAATTTTGAAAAACTACCCATATGGTACGTCAAACCTCCACGGTGTCTAATGACGACCGCTCCTGGCTGCCGTCAGGTTCCAAGCCGAAGCACTCCGACATTTCCTGTCGGCTTTAGGATGTAGGGTTTCCAAGTTCGGGATCTAAGCTTGCGTGACTTTGGGTTAGGGGCTTAAGATTTGACTTGGGGTTTAGGGTCCGGGATATCGGATTATAGGCTCCTTCCGACCTCTTCGACCCACCTCCAAGCTACAGCTTACGGTTTTCGGCTGAATAAGGGCTGATACAAGTAAGGTTCATACAAGCCATGAAACTCAAGGCATCGATGCACCTTGCGCGTGGTCACTTCTGCTTCCATCATGTCCTCAAGAGTGGCTGCCATTGAAAGTTTCAGGCTTGGGGCTATGGTTCAGGAATGAAGCCCATTCCAAAGGGAATCACTGCTCGCATCTGTATCATGTTGCTTACACCCGCCAACACACAGGATGAAGAAGCTCTGCTGCGTGCCTGGCTCTCGGGAAGTTGCAGGATTGAAATTCCAGTCTAACTCTTGGACGGTTCCACCAACCATGTCGTGCGGCGAGAGAGAGAGAGAGAGAGAGAGAGAGAGAGAGAGAGAGAGAGAGAGAGAGAGAGAGAGCGAGAGAGAGAGCTCACATGGCTCACCGTGTCCTGGCACACGTCAAGTTGGAGCAGCCTGTACTTGGCCTGCCACATGAAGCAGCTTATGGGAGTTTGGACAGAAGCACAGTTATCAGGCGCGACAGAATGCGAAAGAGGCATTGGGCACTTTGTGCTATGTTGTCGTAGCAGCTCTAACTCTATGTCATGCTCTTGCGGCGATTCCCCAATTCTTTTAACACGGTGCTCTTCTCAAAGCTCTGGACAGCTCCATCACATAGCTGCGACACTTGTTTGCACTATGTCACCATGGTTACTTAGAGGTTCATGGGTAGTTATAAGTGGGGCTATAAGTAGGGTAACCGTAATTATGACACATATTAGGGGACTTATAACCCCACTTATAATTACCCATGAACCTCCAAGTAGTTGTCTTCTTTCCGGTCAGCACTGACTCTCGCCTGAACGACTTGAACTCACGAACCGAACAGCATTTATGTAGACCCAGAAGCCCGGACCTGAAACTGGAGCTCCGTAGAGCCTTCAGAGCCTTAGAGCCTATGCCTATACCTCAGAGCCTTGAAGCCTCTTCCTATCCTCGGTGCTGTGAGTCGTCCGTGGGACAGTAGGACCGGCATGGTTTTCGGAATCCTGCGATCGGTACCAGCACTCGGACCATGCCGTCTGCATCACTGGCAGCATTGGGAATCGCTCTACCTGAAGTCTTACCTGAAAAAGCTGAAGTGTCATATCAATAATTACGACAATGAAGAGTACCAGTAACAACCAAGATGCTCATAATCGTCCTAAACCGTGAATACCCCAGAACACCCTGAATTCCTGAAACCTGTATCCTGAAAACCTGACAGCCCCTCGTAGAGCCCTTACCATTCTATAGTAAATCCAACTCCAAAACCCTTTTAAGCTGACCGTATTCATTATCGCATACGGTAATCTACCCATAATCTAGTTTGCTAGGCCCAACATGAGCCACCGTTATTGAAAAGACCTCGCACACATCCCTGATAGCAACCCTTCAAAGAACCCGTATGACCTACGTAGCGATATTATCATAGATCCCCTTGTTCAGACCGCTGAAAGAACTGTTAATTACAATGATCTGCCTAACTATAGTATACTACACTCCGTGAAAAGACTCATTGCAGCAACTCCTGCGCGACCGATGTTAAAGCACCCTTATAGCAACTCCTGAAATCCTTAAAATAACCTTGTAGCAACCCTTAAATGTAACGGTATAGTGACCCTTGAAGGAACCCTTATGCTAACCCCTAAGTACCCTAACGAGCTGTAAAGCCTAAACCCTTTCACGAGCCCTTATGAGCCCCTATAACAAGGATCCAACTATCTAGGGTACTATATTAGGGTGCTCTATTTTCGGAAACTCCCATGAGCCCCACGACAAGCCTTGCAGATGAAGTACCGGCCCAGGGTCATCAGGCGATGCTCTTTCGGTATGCGAAAGACCTTGCGGCAAACGAAGGCTCCCAGGATTGTTAAGGGTGTTTGTTTATGGCCTCTAGGGGTTCTTAAGGGTGTTGGTAACGTTCTAGAAGGGTTAAGGTTTTTGTGTGCAGGGTTTAAGAAATGGGACTCAAAAGAAGCAACTGATTTTTGACTCTGATGAACCCACCTCTTTATCTTCCGATTCGTGTGGCGCCAACATCGGTTTTCTTGAGAACCACTGCAAAGTATCAGTTGTCGTATTGGCAAACAATTACCAGCGAGAAACCAACCTCACAGCCCTTGCACTCAGACCATTTGCAAGGATATCCGTGTCGCTGCAAGCTCTGTGCCTACACACCCGGTACATGCATCCCGTACTACCTGGTTACCTTCAGTGCACCTCTGTATAGCTGCATAGCTCAAGCCGATCCCGAAACTCTTGCAGGACCAATCCCCCCATCTCGAGTCTTATCACCGACACCCTGGAGCCCAGATAGGGGCCTCAATAATTAGAATGGGGTTTGGGTGTATATTATGCCTAAGGAACCCCCAAAATAGCATCGGTAATTGTTTAAGCCTCTATAGTACAGTCCAAACTCCAAGGCTTCAACCCAGGACCCCGGCTACTACATCTCAGACTGGCTAAACCTTAAACCGAACCCAAAGAAATTCATCTGCCTTCCACACGTCCTCTTTCTCTTCGGCCGTCTGACCTCGGGATGGTCGCACTCAAAGTTATAGCCGACGATGATGGTGAGGAGTCTCACAGATTATGCCGCTCATGGCCCTGTTGCGGGTGATGGTGATGGTGGGGGTGCAGGAGCTGCTGATGCTGCTGTTGCCCATGACGGCCTCACAGATGGTGGTGTCCAAGCTTCTAGCCTGAAAGAGCTGCGGCTTTGTCAGCCGCCGAGAGAGCACTGTATCGCCTGCCCGGAAAGATGAAGAAGGCCCCAAAGAATCGAGGACACGCTCTATCAGGCTGAACCTGCTGCCCGACGAGCGCCGACCTCGTAGGATCGTGTTGTGTTTGGCTTCTTTCACACCAGGTGGCTGCTCGAGTTGGGATCTCCGTTAGGTCATAGTTGCGTGCTGTGAGGAATAGGGAAGCTTACTTCAGGGAACCCTAAGCTTGTTAGGAACTTCTGCATGATGGCACACGTCTGTTCTGCAGAAAGTAGGAGTCTTGGTGCTCATCATGGCTTTTGCAAACATAGCGCTGTGACGAGATGACCGTTGTTTTGCTGCTCTTGCATACGTTACATAGATGTATCTTTGTCTGCCGGTCTGTCTGTAAGCAGATAGGCAGGGAGGTACTGTAATGTGATGCAATGCAGTGTTCTACGATTCTATATATATATATATATGCATGCATGCATGTGCGAGTATGTATGCATGCACGCCTGTAGACATTTAGATGAATAAGGTACTCTTCCTGGGTGCCCGGCGCTCCTCTAAATGCCTCATTCGGGTGGGGTTTCGGAGCAGGGCGGGCAAGTCGGTGATGTTCACAGCAACCACAGAATCTGCAGCTCAACAAGGCCATTTAATGCCATTTAGGGGTCAGGGTTTCGGCATCTTAGGGCTCGGAGTTAGGCATGATCCTGCTGCCTTCCTGACCTTGGAATCGTGATCGCGAGTTCGAAAGCTGAATTCAGAAAGATGTACCGCAGTCGGGACAAGACCAGCAGCGGCTCGTCTCGGCCAGCACACGGCAAGTCCAACATTCAAGAACTTCTGGCTCAGCAAGGTTCCCAGCAGGGACCCACCGCAAAGCTAAAAGAAACCTCAGACCCCAGTCAGTTACTCTGAAAACAACTCGTGCCTTGTTATCCCTGCCTAATACCAACAGCAACTCTGAATGTCGTAGTGGTGGAACACTTCAGATGCGAAAACCAGTGCCTTGATTGGCTTGACCTTTAGGCCCGTGCCAAGGCATGGAGAAGTAGTTGTGGAGATGCTTGTCCTGACTGACTTCTTGATATGGATTGTCACAGGACAACCCATGACTCCATTTCACAATAAATACTCACACTGGTTCACGGTTCCGGGACATCGACGCAAATAGCAGAGCGCCTGTAAACTCCAACATATTTCAGCGCCGAAATGCCTCGAGGCCGCAAGGACTCCAAGTCCAAGTCTGCGGCTTTCCAAAACTTAGGGGCCCCTCCCGTAGGGATCTCGATCCTTGTCAGGGGTCTGCAACTTGGGCTTCGTGTTGGGGGTCCGATCTTTTGGGAACCTCCCGGAGGAACTCGCTTCAGCGTCCTCGAGAGCCTTCCACTGCTTTGAGACCTGCGCGAGTCTAGGACACAAAGCACTACCGGGATTACGAATACTAGTTAGTAGTACTCAGAAAGCGGAGAACCGCAAAACCACTCTGCGAAAACCTGCAAGCCACGAAGACTATCCAACCTCTTGCCACATGAGAACCTGGCGCAGTACATCCCAGACCTAGGCTCCTCCAAACTCGAGGCAGGATAACCATAGTCAGAACTCGTTCTGCTACGGTCTACAGGAATGATATGACTGCCTGTAAGAATGACCACAATGAGTATCATAGCGCGGACGCCGTCTGCCTTCTTCGACCAAGCTCGCTTTCTGAGGATGAAAGCACGGCAAAGCCGCTGGAGTTGTACGACCTCAGTCGACTACACCATCAATAAGCTCGAGAACCCTAATCCGGAAGCCCCAAATTCCCAAACCCTAAGTCTGTAAGCATTAACTCCAAAACCCTGAAACCAAATAGTTCACTGAAGGCCTACATCCTCACAGAATTTGGTCAGCACCTTCTGAACGCGAAATTCTTCCAACAGAAGACTCGCCAGGAGGTTTCGGATTTAATATAGGGGCCTTAATAATTAGAATAGGGTTTAGGGACATTTTATACTATAACTATACTAAGGAACCCCCAAGACCTTACTCGAATTATTAAGGCCCCGACATTAAGGCTTTTGGGTTCAGAGTTTTGGGTCTCGCCGTCTTCAGGCTCGGGTTTAGGGTTTCAGGGCTTAGGACTGCACCCTTGAGCATTGAACAACTGCCAGTGGCATTGCGCGTCATCCTCATCGCAAGACCAGCAACAGCAGGCAAGCAACAAGAACAAGAAGACCTATAATAACGTAAATCGAAGCTTAGGTCGACGAGGATCAAAATGCATACTGCTTGCAGCATCAGGGATTTACTGAATGGGGCGATAAGTACCTCAATTGGGATTATAAGTACCAACACTTGTGACAGAAGTCTGCTCTCTGCTCTGACCCCTAAACCCTACTTGGAGGATCATGGGACTTAGTAAGTAAGGTTATAAATACCTTAATTGGGGTTATAAGTATAGTTACCCTAATTATAACCCTAGTTGCTAAGTCCCATGATCCTTTAAGTAAGCTCTGGGAAGCTGGCTTTGTAATTGAACTTGCGCACCAGCTGGCAAGCCTCCGCGCATCCGGCGATCCTTTCAAGGCATCAGGGGCCGTTTTGGGGAAGTTAGGTTTCATAGGGACCCCTAGGGGGTAGGGGACTGTACTTCCTCAAATAGGACTTATTAAGTCCTGATTATATACCCCTCCCCCTACCCACCGAGGGGTCCTTATGAAGGTTTCAGGGATCCTAGGGCTCTGCAGAAACCCGCAGATTTGGGCTTTGGGGCTGTGTCTCGAGTCCTCCCGAAAAGATGAAGCATCTTGTCATGGGAGCGATGCCGACGCTTCACGCGTGCGAACCTCGAGAGAGGATAGAGAGCTGCTACAAGCATTAAGACAGTTGCTTCATCGCAACATGGTGGCAGTTGCCGTCTGTGCGTCGCGCAGCATCACCCAAGCGGATGCTGCTTTGGTGACCTGTCCGCAGCATGGTTTGCATTGACGTCTATGATGAGCTATTGGTGGACAGCTTAGGCAGCTGCCAGCCGCAGAAAGTGGAGCCGCCGGTGGAAGATTATTCGACCTACAGCTGTAGTTCTCGCAGATCTTCACAGACCATGGCGTTTGAGGACCAAGCATCGCAGCTAGCAACACAAAATGGCGGAATAAGAACTAAAGACTGCGATCATTCATGCTCCACTGAAACTTGGCTCTCGGCGCTTGAGCCGCTGCTTGAAATCGGACTCAGATGTCAGAACAGTCGTAGTCTTCCAGCGCTTGCATGAGAGGCCCACTTTCTCTCGAAGGCTACCGAGGCCAGGGCTCCCTTCCTCAGGTCAAGATCAGCCCAGGTACGTGACTCTCTGTGATGCGAGAAGTTGAGTCCCCTCTGAGATCCTCGCGGAGTACTTGGCTTGGTCCGTGCCTTGGCGAAACTGTCGCGAACAGGCTCCTAGTTGGGACATGCATGCATTCTCAAGGCATGCCGTGACCACGCCCGCCTGCCACTTGAAGTCCACGGCGTCATGGATAGTGCCTGCCGAGTAGGCCAGGCAGCACGGCACGATACACCATAGCACCAGTGCAGGGCCTGTCGGGCAACTCTAAATCCTAACCCCTCAACCCTACACCCCCAAATCCCGACTAAAGCCCTACATCCCTAAACCCTAAACACCTAAATCCCTAACTCCCTGAACCCATCAAAAAGCCCTATAAACCTCCATGGAGCGGCTGGACGAGCCTCTCAGAGCCCTCCACACTGGCGACTGCTCTTGCTCCTGGTCGCAAAGCACGCTCCAGGCAAGGCCCGAAAGCTCACGTAGAGCCTTGAACTCCAAAAGCCCAAAAGACCTAAACCCGAAACCCCTAAACCCTAAGCCCTAAATCCCAAACCCTAAACACAAAAACCCGATGAACCCTCTAAGCCCCAAAACCCTGAGCTCCAAAGATGAGGGGTCCTGCTGCAGAGCCAGCCTCGGTTGGCGGGGTCCTACTAAGTAAGGGTTTAGGAGTTTAGGGTTTGCATAATATCTGAATTTGCGGTTTTGAGAAGGGCTGTGAACGTCTTCATATCTGGCTGTAGGAAATACTTGCAACTGGCTATACGATGTTGTCCTTCCTGCTTCTTGAGATCCTAAACACTAAACTCTGAGCACATGAACCCACAACTCAAGACTTGCCCGGAATTGAGGAAGCGGCTGCCAATGGAAAGAATCCTGCCAGTCGGGTGCGCGATTTTCTGCAAAATTCCACTCGCTTTAATCACTAGGATAGGGGTTTGGGATTTTTGGGGTATCAGGTATCCGGGGTATCAGAATGTGATCCGGGCTGAGTCTTCGGAGTAAGACAGAAAGACATGGAACCGCTTCAGGGTTCAGCTTGACCGTCCATGGAGCCCCCGGCGCAGCACCACACTGCACTCCGAGTATCGTTCCCTGGGCCACTGCCCGTCGCAAGTCTGACTAAGCTGGAGATACAACTCCCATTTCTCAACCCTCAACAACCTGCCAGGCCTTGAACAAACCACCAATGGTAGAACACAGAATGTGCCATGTGCATAACATTCAGAAGTAGATACCGAAGAATTCCAGAAGTGTAGCATTCGTTCACACGAGTCATTTGCCAATGCCAGCGAACACCCTGAAGTGCGAGACACATCAATAGACTTAGACGCCGAAGCCAAACCATGGAGGATCATGTGGCGCACACCTATGCAACTGTGCCTAACAACGGTTGCAACAAAATTCGCAGCAATGTAGATTCGCACACGATGACAGCAAGTATATCAGAGTGACTGTGATCGTTGCTGCATGCCAACGCAAGAAGGCTGGATTGCGCAAAGCGTAATTGCGTAGGTCCATATCGGTGAAATCGGCCGTGGCCTTCATGCTCATCCTGGGCCGCATACGGCCATCTGGACTTGCAACCTCCGGCGTCTTGGGAATCGGGTTCGTCCAAGAACAAACATACACAAACAGCCACGCACATACACACGTATACATACGTACATACCTTGGGTACATACTTATATGAATACATACGTATCCATATCCATAGTGATTGTTTCCGGGTACGTATCATATATACACATACGCATACATACGTACATACATACATACACACATACACACGTACGTACTTGCGTACTTACATACGTACAAGCATACATATACACATCCATTCAAGCAAGCACACACACAAAGAAACATACATACGCACATACATACATAGTTACATACATACATGCATACATACATAATACACACACACACACACATACTGACATGGCGTGACATGACATGACATGACATGCACACATACCTACCTACCTACCTCATCCTACCTCCTCCTCTTCCCTACCTGCCGAGGTACCTATACCCACATACATACAGACGTACATGCATGCATCCGCACAACATGCTGAACTACAGCGCAGTAAACTATATTCCGATACGTTGCAGTACTTTGCAATGCATTGTCATGTAGCCATTGCATTAGTCATAGCAAGACATTGCTTCCCATTCCACAGCATGACTTTACAAACACTTGGACATGCACATGCAAATTCATGGGTACATGAATATGCATATTTCCCAAACAGTGTGGTACACACTACCTATGACCTATGGGGTTCAGTGTAAGGAGAACGGTTTAGTGTGTCCGGGCGCCCGCGGAAAATTACGTGTTGTCAGGTTACGGCAGGTTACGGAGGCATCTTCTTGGCAGAGTGATTGTAGATTTGCAAAAAATCGAGATGCCTGAATCAGGCCAGCGCATGCGGGGGAAGCGTTTTGGCTGGAATTTCTCTGAATCCCCGCCACTACAGACAAGGTGGGGAAGCATCTTCGTCAGGGGTCCTCGTGCCCTGAAAACGCTCGAAACCCACCAGACAAGGCGGGGCAGCAATCCTGTAGATTTGGAGATGGTGCTCGTGGTCTTCCGGGTCGTTGTGGTCATTCCGGTCGTAGTGGTGGTCGACTATTCGGGGATCTACGTTGGCACGTCGTATACGTACATACATGGCCGCGTCCTCTGTGAGATATCTCCCTACCTGACTCCCTTGTCGGCGGCGCCTTCTGTCCTGAGGCTCGCCGAATGGATCCTGTGCCACATCTCTGTCAGCCGCTTCTCTAATAGCTCTGTATCGTTCTGAGTTTCGGGGTAGCTGTCACAAATATTGGCTATTAGTCGTATCACATGACTGCTGCCATGCAGTATCGTCATGTTATTGCGCTTATTTACCCGGTTCTCCCTGCACAGCCATTCAGATGCCTTCAAGGGGTCGAATGGTTTAACGATGCGTAGGCCGAGGGGGTTTGAAATCTGCTTTCAGACAAGCATCTATGTAGTTTCCGAAAGACCGCCGTTCTGAGAGGGTCTGGGTATGAGTCTTCATGCTTCGGAGCTTGTTTCCAGGGTCTGCTTGTGGCTTCGCGGATCATCTCCAGCCCTTAAGCAGTTTGGCTACAGAGTCTAGTATACCTGCCTTAACACCGTCTATGGAATTAGGAGGGGAAATTTTCCATCATTTTACGGCACCAAGAAAGCAGAACCAGTGGACATAGAAGCTCGGGACGGGACCTGTCATGACGGATGGGGACCGCCTCGCTCAAGGCAAAACGAATCTCGAAAGCAACTCGACTCTCTCGCACTTTGGGCTGCCCTGCCTCATGGAACAACACGGTGGCAAAATGTGCATGTATGCATGTATATATGCGTGGCCACATGTCTGCATGCCCGCATGAAGTTGTACGTGCATATATATATATATATATATATGTATATACACATGATAGTATACGCACACAAATAGACAGGCAAACATCCATCCGTCCGTCCGTCCATCCATAGACAGTCATAGGCGAGATTGCGTATGTGTGTGACCCAGGCCAGAATACCGAGGCAGCAGCCGCTTGATCAGCATTTCGAGCTTCCTTTGGAGCTTCGCCTCCCGAACGGCCCGCTTGAGGGTTTCGGGAGTTTCGGGCTTTCGGCTTTCCGGGAGTGTAGGTTTCGGGATTCTGGCTGAGGATTCTTAAGGTTTAGGCATGAGGTCCCGCATCTTAAAATTAAGCTCTGCCAAGCGATGCACCCGTGTTAGTCAGTAACTCACTTCTGAAGCTGGCACAAACCTTGCGAAAAAACGATGCTGTTCAGTGTCTTTGCCCTTGCTCCTGCTAGGCTCAAGCTTCAATGAAGCTTGTAAATACCCTGCAGCTCCTATGGCATCCACATTCTGTGCGCCTCGTGCGCACGGGCTTTTCGCTTCTTCGCCAAGGCCAACTTTGCCTCTCTTCGTCCAGGAGTCAGGGTTTTTCGACTCAGATCCTAATCCGAACCTTTTTTCACGTACTCCTACAGCTGGCAAGCGCTTTGGGCAATGAAGGCTCAAAGCCTCTACTTCCTTTGTGCACAAGAGACGCTGCAGGTCTTGTCGGAGCCTAGTCCTTCTGCGTGCAATGAAAGGAAAACGAATCTGATTCAAGTCCCATGCATCCTAGACTCGCCATGGAGCAGGCTGACTTCCCGACACCCGGTGTTTTCAGTTTTGGCCATGTAGCCCCCAAAACAGAGGGCCCCGAAATAAGGCACACCCTAATTTGAAGAAGCCGACAAAAATCCATCTATCAGGTTGGAGACCGGAGCCCCATCTCTACACGATTGCTGACAGAAGCGGGTAGGGTTGAAGGCTTAGGGTTTAGTGTAGTTCGATGCTCTTGACGCTTGCCGGTGGTAAGTACAGGATGATCAATGACCTTAAAGGCTCTTCTGGCAACAAGCCTTCCTGTCCTAGATTAAACCTGGGGTTGTGTTGCGGGGCACGCCTCGTTCGTCTCGTCTACACTAGTTTCAATAGTAGTTCGCCGAGGTTCATCAGAAATGAGTCTACAGAAAGCCTGAACATTGAACTTTAAACCCTGACCTCTCAACCCTAAACCCTAAACCTAAGAGCCTAAACCCTGTCTTAACTTCACAAACCTCCCCCAAGGCCCTAGCAGGGCTTCTTACACACCGAGCCGGGCCTCCAAGGCCTCTGCGGCATCCTGACCTCACGAGCAAAAACTACAGTTCACAACTTCTTAGGTTTCAGGGTTTTAGGGCCTTAGGGTTTGAGGGCTTCGGGTTTTGGGGTTTTAGGGTTATAATGTCCAGGCTTCTTTTTAGGTGCAATGGCCTCTCACTAGGGTTTAGGATAGGCAGGGTCACGGATTTTTTGTGCAACTCAGAAGATCACAAAAGGCGCCTGGGCATACAAGGGTAGCACAACAGGACTCAGGCGCCAGCTGTACTCACCGGTCGAGTAGCAGCTGCTGAGAGCCTGAGGAAGAGAGATTCTAGAAATGTTAGTACTTGGAGGTTCATGGGTAGTTATAAGGCGGGTTATAAGTCCCTAATATGGGTTATCAATATGGTTGCCCTACTTATAATTAGCTACCATGAACCTCCAAGTAACACCAGTTGTGGTTATTACCACAATTATTACGCAAAGCTTTGGAAGTCACGCTTAGGCACCTTGTTGTCTTTGATGAAGTCCTTGGGCTCGGCCGGCGCCGTTGATTGCAACCATTTCGCCTGTCGCTCCTGCCAGAGGCGACTGCACCATCTGCCGCACCGACTGTCTCCACGAAAGTGCTCACATCAAATTTCGAAGTTCGGGATACACATGTACACAGGTCATCCGAGACGGGGAGGTTTCTGAGTCTGCATTTCATCTTCGCACCTCCTCCTCCACAAGGTTGCGAACCTGCAGCAGCGTTCTCTCGGTTTACCAGGCTTCAAGATCCGTCTGATCCACCGCTTCTTCGATCCCCAAAGCTTTTGTCCTAATCTACAAGAGCCTCAAACCATACCCATTCTAACCGAAGCCGAATTCACACTTCCGAAGTTGTCTGAGATGGGCCATCCACTATCTTCACCATCTGGCATTGCCTGGCTCGTTAGAATTCGGGGTCGATGCTCAGGGGCTGAAAACTGATCGATTGTCGGCTGTTGCTGAGCACCCCCTTAGCTCAGTACCCCTCGCTACATTCCTGACTAACACCGGCACGGCACGCGACCTCCTTGTAGTTGCAGCTGCCGCTGCTGAGCCCCTTGCAGCGGCCCTGGCCAGCGAAGCCATACAGTAGCATCACAAACTGTTGCCACGATGGAGGCGGCAACCCAAGTCGCCACATCATCGCGAGCATGTGCATTGCCATCGTTACTTCCATCACGAAAGCAGCATGGCTGCTATGATGCTTAAGCAAAAACGTCATCATAACAACAGTGATGACGAGATCTCCAGCAACCTCAACAACCACAGCACTACTCTGACAATACTGTAGCGACAGTATTGAACACTGACAAAAACCAAGACGACGACGAGAACATACATGCCGGCGACGACGACGACATCAAGAACAACAGCAATAGGAACACACGTTGCAAGAATGAGGAAGCTGAAGTGCTTGCCACCGCGAGGGTGTGTCGTGTGTTGTGTAGGATTTTGCAGAAATCTCGTGTGTTTGCAGTTTCTATCGAAGACGAAGTTTTGTGAGCTGATGTCTGGCATGTCCTTGGTTCTCGCTTTTATGACGGATGTGTCAACCATCGCGAATACCACAACTTTCATCGCTTTTGTTGTTTGATTGTCGTTCTTTCTAGAACGCACTTGGGCCGCCGGATATTCTTGTTTGCTTGTGGCTCGTGCGACAGTTATAGAAACAATCCACAAATGGTGTGGCTGCGTCATTTTGTGTATGTGATGCTCGGTGAATGCAGGTTTGCAGGGCAGCAACCAGTTCACAATCAATGGAAGCCAACAGAAGGAAACAAAAAGCCTCGCGCTCCTAAACTGTCATCGCAAGACCCAGTCCTAATCCCTCATCATAATCTGGTCAAGCAGTAGAACCTGGATCCCAAAACTTCGACACCAAACCCTGCCTCAGATTCAACCCAAACCCGAAAAGCAAAACCCTACAACCCGAAAGCGAGAGAGTCACGACCTTGTACATACCGATACAAAGTGCCACAACTGGAGCTTGAGCTAGACATGCACGCAACACTCTAACCACCACCATCAAGTCCAACACCAACACAACGGCGACGCAAAGTCTCGTCATCATTACGCGATGACTGTCATCATCAATGGAGTACAAGCACAATAACCTGCGGCAAAAGCATCCTATTAAGGCTGCGGACAGACAGGACCAGGTCGGCCCCAGCCAGGCCTGCAGAGCACAGACGTGCACCTGGGCTCTTCTTGGAGGCCGCTTTAAAACTTGCAGTTGTTATTCCTTCCTAAGAGTCTATTGAGCTAGCTAAACATGATCTCTAGTCCACTTTCTGACTGTACGATGCTAAACTTCATGAAATGCTTTCCAGAATAGCCTAGGCACCATCTCAATGCGCTCGGCGCCGCCGGCGTGGAGGGCCAAGTGTTGCTGACAGGCGGGTTAAGGGGGTTAGTAGAGCTGGGTTTCATAGGTAGGCTTGTGTAGAGGGTTCGGTAGAGGTTCTTGGAGGCTTTTACTATATCGGCGTTCTGACAGGCTTCAGGCGCTTCAGGGTTTAAGGCTTGTGAAGGAGCTGCGGAAGGCGTGGAATCCAGGATGTATTCAAGCACGCCGCAGGCGCTCATGTTGCAATGCTCGTTCCGGGAAGGAGGCTCAGAGTTTAGGTTCAGGTCTAGAACCTGCTCCGCCCTAAGGGAAGCGGTTGGAAACACAAGTGCAGCTTGGCATCGGAGAAAACGCGTGTCTCGCGGATAGGGTTTCCGGAACGGAAGGGGGTTATGAAACTGAGATGTAGCCAGGATGAAGGACTTGATGGCACTCGGCCAGATGGCACGCCCAGACCTACTCTGCCTCAGCTCTGACCTCTCGTGGGAATCTGGCCGACAGAAATCGTCCCTACCTCCTTTTCACGCAAGCGGCCGGCTGTGCGGGCCTCAAACCTTTAGCCCGAAATGCTTAATTCCAAAGCTTTGAGTAGGAGGCTTCGTGGACAGTGATCTAGTTGATATAGACCCGGGTCTTGCCAGTCAGCTACCTGTAGAATCCTTCAGGGGCTATGAAGGAAGGAATGGTCCGTGTGTCACATTCAACTTCCAAGGCCGGGCCCTGACCCCAAAGAATTCCAAATTCCACAGCCGAGGCCTCGACACGTTTTGTCTGCAAAGCAGGCTTTAGGGTTTAGGCTTTAGGGTTTTGGGATTTAGGGTGATAGTTCAATTCAACTGCAGCCACAACATCCGACAGGACTCCAACTCTCAGCCGCCCCGAACGCTTGATCACCCGAGATCGCACATAAGCCTAACATAAACTCTTCGAGAAGCGGTGCATAAGCCCATGTCTGCCCTGAATCCTGCACATACAGTAGAAGCCAGAAAGTTGGAATATCATTATCGTAACCCCGGTAAGGTAAATTATAGGGGATCCTACCATTAATCCATATTCCAACTTTCTGGAGTTCCCTTTAAACCCTAAAAGCTGGCGCCGCAAAAGACCCTCTCAGATCCTCGAGTCTCTGAACCCGGAAACAAACGGGCCCGAAAGCCTTAGTTACTGTAGGGGCCTTGATACTTGGAATAGGGTTTTTGGGGCCCATTATACTATTAGAATTATGAGAAAAGGAACCCCCCGAAAATAGTATTGGTAATTGATTAGGCCCCCATATTACTCCGGGGCTCGGCCTGCATGGGCACGTTGACCTTCCGGTCCCGGGCCTGATCGGGCCTGGCCTCAACAGTCGAAGATTGCGAAGACTTCGCAGGGCTTCATGTGGTGTCGGGTTTCGGGGATGTGTCGGAACAGGAGACTAGAGCTTTGGGTGTAGGGGTAATCGGTTTAATTTATGGTTTTTTGAGCTGCTGCAAGCTTGCACCTTCTTGCTACATGCGCATCGAGGCCCTCCGTGCCTGTCCCCACTCGCGACCTTGTTCCAACATCACTGCGACCCGCCGCCTGCAGAGATGTCGTTTCACAAATGCAGCTACATAGGAATTTCCAAACCAAGGGTAATCCGTATCATAGGGATTCTGGACCCTACACAGCTGGCATAGCCCGATCTTTCTTATGAGCAAAGGCCCCACGTCGGAACAACTCATCCCCGGCTTGCGGAACGTGGCAAAGAGAGAAGCCATGCCGAGCTAGCAGCAGCTCGCAACCCCGGCCTTGGATCCTTCGTGTTCTGGGCTTTCTCACGAGCTTTTTTGGCCTCCTGCTCGCGCTTCCGGCGTTCCTGAGGATCACGGGGGAACCACGACGATGGCGACGACGACTGTCAGTGGTACCAACATTGACGGCCAAAACCTGCCCCCCCTGGGCCTCGGCACGCTTCTCTTCACTGTCGTCAGCACGCTCCTGTTGCTGCAAGGCTATGAGCTTGGATGGTGTCTGCATTCAGACAGAGCATGTGAATCGACCTCACCCACATCGTCCGCCCGGAAGGTCTTCTTAAGCTCCTGCTCAACAAGAGAGAGGCATCTAGGGCAGGTTTGCCTCAGGTGGAACGATGCATGTGGCATGCTGTCTCTTGTACTCCTGCTGGGAGCCGGCAAGCAACAAAACACGGAAATCAGCCGCGGGGGGCTACGAATCTTCTCGGACTGCCGAGGTTTGTGCCGAATGCTCGTTGCTTGTTTCCTGGGCAATTTCTGCAGTTACTCCGCTGCCTTTCTGGGGCCGGCTTCTCAGGCTTCATCTCTGACTGGGTGGCGGCCAAGGTTGGAGCATCAGAAAAACTGTGTCGAACCTGCCCCAACTTCCCAACCAATGCTCCAAACTCTCGAAAATCATGACATGCATATACATACATATATATATATATATGCATATATATATATATATATATATATATATAGATATGTATATAAGCCATTATATAGATGTGTGTGTATATATATATATATATATATATATATATATATATAATAGGATCGAGATACGCAGGGTCGGCCCGGGGACACCCTTTCGGACCCTGTTTGGTGGGTCCGAAAGGGTGGTTCCCAGGGTCTCCCGTAGATCTGGCCGGACCCTTTCGGA
The DNA here is from genome assembly GCA_905221615.1 of Symbiodinium sp. CCMP2592. NCBI lineage: Eukaryota > Dinophyceae > Suessiales > Symbiodiniaceae > Symbiodinium > Symbiodinium sp. CCMP2592. The sequence continues at coordinate 196,702 of CAJNDT010000030.1, read as the reverse complement.
CCCACCCATTCGGACCCTGCTGGTAGTCATTGAGTCTGCGTCGGGGCTCGGCTTGAATTTGGGTATGGCTCAACATAGTTTTCATGATATTGAGCATGGTTTCCGCATATATTTTTCCAGCACCCACGCAGAAGTTCACAGAAGTAGCAGGCAGCGGGCCTCGGGACAAGGCGCACACTCAAGCTTCCCAGGCCGTGGTTGTTTGCTCGGGTTCCTACCTAAGTTCGCGGGGCCTGCGCAAAAGCATCCAGACACTCAAAATCCAGAATCCTTGGAAGAGCCCCTGAACCCATAAACCCCTAAACCCAGAAATTCTTAACCCTTATGTCGCTTATGTCCCGCAGTAACCCAAAACCCCAAACGCAGAAACCCTAAACCCAGAAAGCCCTTGAACCCAGATACCCACCAAGCCCCCAAACGCAGAAGCATTGTACACACGCCTGAACTCAGAAACTGAAAACCCAAAACCACTGAACAGAGGAACCGGTGAACGCAGAAACCCTACACCCAGAATCCCAGAAACCCTGAGCCCATATCCCAGAAACCCTAAACCCAGACTCCCAGAAACCCTGAGCCCATAGCCCAGAAACCCTAAACCCAGAAACCCAAAACCTTGTGCTCCAAACCCTTGAACTCAGAAGCTAACAACCAAGAACACCTAAACCCAGAAGTTCTGAACCCCCAAATCTGCGAGTAAGCCCAGAAACCCTGCACGCAGAAACCCTAAACCCAGAAAACTCCTGAAGCCAGAAATGCAGAACCCAGAAACCGCAAACCCCGGAAGCCGCAGACATCATAAATTGAAACCCAAATCACCGAACCGAGAACCGCTGAACCCAGAAACCCCAACCCAGAGAAAACTATTGAAGCCAGAAATCCGGAACCCAGAACCCGCAAACACCCAAACACAGAAACCCTGTAGAACCCAGAATCCCTAAGCCCTTAAACCAAAACCTTAAACCCCTGGACGCTGCACCGAAGCACAATAGCGGCTTGGCGTCGCAACAGGAATCCACCGAGCGGCGCGGCGTCGCCCCCTCTAAGAGTGGCCGACCCATTCGGACCCCGCTCCCACAGGTGTGGGCGACGCCGGGCGCCGCTCGGTGGATTCCTGTTGCGACGCCCGGCGTCGCCCCTGTGGCGTCGGCATGTCGGCCACTCGATTCGAGCACGACATGTGACTTGCTTCAAGCCGCTATTGTGCTTCGGTGCAGCGTCCAGGGGTTTAAGGTTTTGGTTTAAGGGCTTAGGGATTCTGGGTTCTACAGGGTTTCTGTGTTTGGGTGTTTGCGGGTTCTGGGTTCCGGATTTCTGGCTTCAATAGTTTTCTCTGGGTTGGGGTTTCTGGGTTCAGCGGTTCTCGGTTCGGTGATTTTGGGTTTCAGTTTATGATGTCTGCGGCTTCCGGGGTTTGCGGTTTCTGGGTTCTGCATTTCTGGCTTCAGGAGTTTTCTGGGTTTAGGGTTTCTGCGTGCAGGGTTTCTGGGCTTACTCGCAGATTTGCGGGTTCAGAACTTCTGGGTTTAGGTGTTCTTGGTTGTTAGCTTCTGAGTTCAAGGGTTTGGAGCACAAGGTTTTGGGTTTCTGGGTTTTGACACTCACACTCGGGCAAGCCTGGCGAGGTCTGTAGCGATTAAGGACGAACATACAGGATCAACTTCAAGCCGATTTCACTTGAAGCCAGGCTGTTCATGCCAGGGTTTCTGGGCTATGGGCTCAGGGTTTCTGGGATCTGGGTTTAAGGTTTCTGGGATATGGGCTCAGGGTTTCTGGGATTCTGGGTGTAGGGTTTCTGGGTTCAGCGGTTCCTCTGTTCAGTGGTTTTGGGTTTTCAGTTTCTGAGTTCAGGCGCTTGGGTACAATGCTTCTGCGTTTGGGGGCTTGGTGGGTATCTGGGTTCAAGGGCTTTCTGGGTTTAGGGTTTCTGCGTTTGGGGTTTTGGGTTACTGCGGGACATAAGCGACATAAGGGTTAAGAATTTCTGGGTTTAGGGGTTGATGGGTTCAGGGGCTCTTCCAAGGATTCTGGATTTTGACGTTTTTGGATGTCTCTGGATTTTGGTGTATAGGTTTCAGGGTTTAGGTTTTCAGGGTAAATGTTTTGTACCACTCGCCAGCACACCTATTCTCTCATATTCTATGACCCCCATACAAGGCACTCCGGGGGTCTACAAGGTATTTCAATGCCTAGTGCCCCCCCCCGTCAGCCACCCCCCACAAGGCATTCTTTCGGTGCGGTGATACCGCAGGACTACCGCAGGCAAGTTAAATCTGGTTTTAACTGGCTTGCTTTTCTAATATCTGAGGTGGGGTCCGAATGGGTCGGGCGACCCTTTCGGACCCTGTTCCCAAGGGTACCCAGGGCCACCCTTTCGGACCCTGGATAAATCGAGGGTATTATATATATATATATAGCTCTGCAGCAATCCTGAAGCGTGGACTCCACCATGTCGAAAGCTTTCATCGCGTCGCTTGGGCTCATGATGTCCTGGAAGCACTGGCTCACAGTCAAAGCCCAGGCCCAGGCATGAAAACGAACATGCAAAGAACGAAGCCAACTACTCGTACATGTTGCATCTGTCATACATGGAACCTCTTAATCGACGTGACACCTCCATGCAACAACATGGCTACTGTGGCGTCGTTCAAAATTTGCCTATGCTATAATCACAACTCGCGGATCTCTTGCTTCTCGAAATTTAACGGAACTGCTACCATGAATACGCTTTCAATGTAGTAGTCTTGCCTCTCGTATCACGACCAGGATGCTCTTTGGGACTGTGCCGGCCTACACCCTAGACCCCCAAAACCAGCGACCCTGAAACCCGAAACCCCTACATAATACAGTAAGCCCTTGTGGCTTCATAACATAACCGGAGCTCCGGTCCTGGAAGCCGAAGCCCACGGACTGACGACGGCCCGCCACGGAGGAGCGCCGCTCGGCCTGAGGAGAGCTGGGCTGCTTAGATTTAGGGCCTTTAGGGTGTAGAAGTTTGGCCTAGAAGGGCCTGCAGGGTTTGGCTACTTGTTTGCAGGTGTGCGCACCACCGCCAGAGGCAGTAAATCCGGAAGAGATGTGCTGTAGTTTCACAGCCACTGCACATCCCTGAACACAAGTATGTAAGATCTGTTTACGTACGTATGCTGAAGTACACTGAAACTAACGAAGAACATAAATCGACAGACAGATAGAGAGAGATGCTGATGCCGATACATACATACATACATACATACATACAGAAATCTATGCGTGCGTACATATACCTATCTATCTATCTATATATATATATATACACACGTACATGAACAACCAATACATAGATGGATGGATGCCTGATCGAACCTGAACGGACATTGGAGCCTCGATACCCCCCTCCCCCCGACCTGAACCTGCAAACCCAGACTGCCACCCTTGTTCCCAACCACGTCTGTTTAAGCGAAACGCCCAAAGCTCTGAACCCTTTTCTCCAAGCCTCTAAAGCACTCGAGTCCCTTCGTTGGCCATAAAGAATGCCTTGAAGGCCCTGCAGCCCGTAACGCAATCTCTCAAAAACCCTGGGAAGCCTCTGCAAACGGCGTAGAGCACCTTACAAAACCGTAAACAAGGCTCCAGTCCTTCGCTCTGGACACCGGTGACATTGGAGGCGGAAGGAGATCGGTGTCTTCCAACACCTAACTGTTGTTCTCTGTTGCTCGCTCTTTAGCAAGACCTCTGGGCTGGGTTTAGGGGTTGTATATAAGGTCGCAGGTTGTAGCTGGTAACCGAATTTGTGTCCCATGGTGTGTTTGGAAACCGGGAGCTGCGGCAGCACAACGAGGTTGAACTTCGTGTACGAGGAAGAGGATGATGATGATGATGATGATGATGATGATTTCACAGGGATCCTCGCACTTGGTCACGTCAGAGCTCGAAAAAAGTTTCCAATGTCGCGTCTGCTTCGCTGGATTCAGGATTCAGGGTGTCAAGGGTGGTGCGGAGTGGTGGGTCAACATAACACAAAGCATGGCCATAGATGTCCCATTAACACCTCTCTATGATTTCCTTATAGGCAAGATGCACATATCTTTCGGCAGGAAGACAAGCTACCTAGTAACTATGAACCAACTGAAGATATGTATTTACAACCCTAAACAAGGTATAGTTGGAGAAGCAAACACAACAACCAAAACCATCAAGGTATGTGGGTTCCCTCCCCCCCGAAGACACCGTGCACCCCGAGACGCCAAACACGACCCCCCAAACCCTTAACCCGCAAACCCTAAACCCCAAAACCCTAAACCCCTAAACCCCTTAAGCCCTAAGCACCTAAATCCTAAACCCAAAACCCCAAACCAACGCTGCTATCCAACACGCCAAAGAAGAGCTCCCGCCTCGAGCCTTTCCGCCTTCTTGTTGATGGAGGCCGTGGAGGATGCCAGGCCATGTACAAGCTTGCCCCTGCTGCAGGAAGTTTGGGGAAGTCATGGGAAGCCTGAACCCTGAACCCCAAAGCCGCGCGACGGCTAAGGTGCGGGGCTTGAGGGTTCGAAGTTCGGGCCGAGGCTTACAACAACAACGTTACCGGTTCAGGGTTCAGAGCGTTGGCATCATGGTGTCCGGTTCGGGCTTAGCTTGGGGTGTAAATAGGGTGGAGGGTGTCGAGTAGCACAGTCCAGGGATGTCCAGGGTGCAACTACTGTCTAGCTGGTTGAGGTGAGCCTCGCAGATGAGAAGAGCGTGCACTTGTGTTGGGTCACAGTGATCTGCAGTTGTGATAGTTGCCTCCTGCAAGTCGTTGATCCTGTGGCTAAACCCAATGCAAGTGAGGAAATATGGCAATGTCTTTTCCGACAGCCCAGAGACACATCTCTGGCCTTACTAGCCTCTAGCTGTGGCCCCGGTTTGGGTTTCACCGATCAACTGATGCACTATACCCCGTCGCCGCTGCTAATGCAGGAAGATGCAGACTCCGAAATGCCTCAACCCTCTTCCGGCCAGAAATTCCGAAGTGCTGCACCCTAAACTTCATCGCCCTAAACCCTAAGCCATGTAATCCAACAAAACCCGAAGCTGCCACATGTAGCCGTGATCATTACCTCATATTTGAAGGAACAGGGGACTAGGTTACCCAGCTTGCAAGTACGCTACAGGGTCTCTGAGCAACTATGACTGCAGATACTTATGTGCTTTACTTACAACTCCCCAACCCCCAAACTCAAGCCCTGGCTGAGTCCCCTGATCCTGTAAGAACATTCTCAGACAAATCGGATCTTCAGCCTCGAGTAGTCGCGGTTGCCAGCCTTAGCGTTCCGGGCTTAAAGTACTTGCTTGAAGACTTAGACTACAAGTAGGGTTATAAGAAAGCAAGCGTCGCTGAAAAACTCCAATGGTCTATGGTGCCATAATAAAGACACAACGTACTACAACGTTATAGCATGTCATAACTGATAACGTTGCTTTCTCCAAGTCCTCCGACCCTTTTTTGTCTTTAAGTGCTCTCCTTCCAGAAGTTCACGGTGTGGGCTTCAGGGTCGCAGGTGTAGGGTTCACAGGCTGAGGGCTTCTCAAGGTCTCTCTTGTGCTCTTTTCTGGGCTTTTTCGGGGGTCTAATGTTCTGGTCCTAGTTGAAACCTGTGCGGAGAGTGGTCTATATCATCTTCAAGACGGTGGGGCTTCCAGGCTTGGTAAGGTATTTAACACAACCCTAACAGCCGGAAAAACCCTCACGAACCCTCTAGAACCCCAGCGACTACACCTTGTGCAGAACTCAAACCACTCAAAATCCCTGTCCCGTAGTTGAAGCTCTCAGTTTCTCCAGGCCACCGAAGGTGCCCGAGGAAGCTTTTGAGTCCCTGAGAGCGAGGTGGGAGCCAGGCTTTCGTGCTTGATCCTTTTACTGATGTTGGGTTTAGGGTTCAAGGGTTTAGGGTTTAGGGTTTAGGGTTTAGGGTTCAAGGGTTTAGGCTTGAGGGGTTCAAGCGTGTTTACGGGCTGGGCTTTCAGGGGTTTACAGCTTCGGCGTTCAAGGTTTGGGGCTTCGTGGGACTTGTTTAGGGCTCAGCGTTTCAGGGGTCTTACGGTATGTGGCCTCAAGGTTTTTTGGATTCAACACTGCGGCAAATATCGCCAACCGCCACCCTACCCGGACCATTCTACCCGAAGCATTTATAGTAACCCCATTAGAGCCATAATAATATTTTTTACAATCCCTTATAGGGACCCCGCAAAGGAACCTCAATCGGACCCCTCTCACAGCCGCGCCTGCATCGTCGTCGCAGGCCCAGGCTTGCAAAGAGTCGGGTGAATTCCAGTGCCTGGTAGCCCGGCCGGGGATGCAGCAGTCTAAGGTATTTTCTTTACGGTTGATGCATGAGCGTGCCATGGCTCATGAGGTTCTTGAGGGCTTTGGCGGATGAATTCTTGTTGGTTCTTCGGTCGCTCAATTTCTTGAGAAATAGCTTCTGCGAGCATGCCTAAAGGCTGTTGATATGGAGGTAGCAATCTTTGCTAGAAGAGAGGTGAGCGTAGATGCCCGCAGGTATGCTATCTGAAGGCGAGAGGTATAAGGAACTGGGGCAAGCTTCCTCTTGACTGCTGACTGCCTCGCTGCCCTCTTTTGGCGATTGCTGGCTCTTTTGCAACTCCACGAAAGGGTGAAGTGGGGGTTTCCGAATATAGGCGACCCCAATACAGTACCCTATATAGTACGATCCTTATTATAAGGACCCCAAAATAAGGCACCCCTAACTTTCGGAAACTCCCAAGTTGCTTCTGACCAAAGGGCGACTGAAGCCTGGGCATCGGTCTCGATGCGTCTCCCCAGCACAGACTGCCCAGGCTAGGCTCCCTCCCCGTCCTGCCCTGCACTGCCTCACAAGGCTGAAGCTAGGGGCCCCCAGGTGTAAAGGCACGAATCGAAGGCTGCGAGCTCCATACTTTCATGGATTCCGTAGAACATCGGAGGCCCCAAGCGCTTCACAGGCAGGGTTGACTCAATCAGCTAGCGGCGCATTAGGAATCTCTCTTCATGTCGAGGACGCCTAGGACAGCTCAGGACTCCTTGAGGCGTTGCTCCTTAGTTCTTCTAGGGGTCAAAGCAGTTGCTGCCGAGTTGATTACACGGTCTTTGGAAGTCTTCATAATGGTGCAGAACGGGCAACATCTAAAAGAGACAGCGGTGGCCAAGAACACCCAAGCATCCAGCACGTCAAGAAGCTGACGAACCTTCTGAGGAGATGGCATCTTGCGCTTCGCGGCCAGACTTCTCTTCAACATCTCGTGAGCTTGCTTGACGCACACTTCAGCCATACGGTCTTGGATCACAAATGGGCAGTATCTACCCAGCCAAGTCGTCATTTGCGGTTCGATCTCATTCACGAAGATACGATATCCAAGCTTCCTGGACTTGTCAGGAATGATGCCGATGTCGATGCGATTGAGCAAGGAATTGATACGCTTGCCCTCCCACTTATGAACTTTCTTCACCTCTTCCATTGTTTGGATGGCCAGCCTGCTTAGCAACATCAGTGAAAGCATGATGAAGCTGATCTCAAATGTTTCTCCAGAAAGCAAAAATTCTGCCGGAATGGTGGTGACGTGCATTGACATGCTACTCTACAGCACTGCAGAAAGGAGATGCTTGGAAAGTCTGACGAAGCGAATGGTCTCGCCCCAGACAGTCCGAGACACTGGACAAAACGACAGCTGCACCGCACGCCCCAAGAACCCGAAACCCTAAAATTCATGAGGGCCAAGGCACTTCTTGCAAGCCTCCTTGAGCTTTCCCTCGGGCTGCTCCCAGAAGCCTTCATAGTCCACTCCGTCAGTGTAGACAGAATAGGCCCACTCCCCGTCACAGAAGAAGTTTCGGATCTCGTCAAAAACCTCACCGTTGGGCTTCAACATGTATGGCTGCACCAGAAACCTCGGTGGTGACTCACCAGGATCCCAGGGGCTGGCTTTGAAGGGATGATGCTACTGCGGATGATTGATCGGATGCTGTGCAAGTCACTAGCAGATGTGGCTGCGCAGCCAAGGTGCTCCTTCTGATGCTTGTTCTCAGCCTCGTATTGGAGGAGCGGCTCTATGTTGTCTATGAAGTCTTGAGTTTTTCCTCGCGGCTCAGAGCTCCCATTTCTTTTGACGGCTTGTCGGAAAATGCTGACACGAGTGCCTTGAGATCCCAAGCCCTAAATCTCATACTACAAGGCCCAGCATCCGTTGATTACACCGGCCCCAAAGAAACTCATGTAGGCCGGCTTGACGAAGAACTTGTCCCATCCTTTCGCAACAATCTTCTTGAGGACATCTCTTGCATTGAAGCCCTTTTCCAGGTGAATAGTGTCAATCATTGGGATGCCTGCTCGCTCGCAAGCCTTCATGTAGCGCGACTTGTGCAGAATCCACTCGTAGTAGTCCCACACCGGATGATGTCGGAAGTTCGGATTCATCTGAATCTTTTGCAGCCTCTTCGCTAGCTTCGGCTTCTCGTTCATCAGGGCGATGCTCATGTCACCCCAGAAATTAAAGGTGAGATGGTTTCTGGAGAGGCGCTTCTCCGTGACCTGTTCCATGGTCATGAAGTCCACATGAAAGATATCCGGGTGCAGCCGCATGATCTTCAGACCTGATCCGGGTCGAAGCTTCTGCAAGGCTATTTTAAACCCCTTCTGTAAGCTTAACCCTTACACGGATCCGGTGCCTTGCAGCACACTGCACCCAGCCTGTCGACACGTCGGCCATGAACTGTCCGCCCCAGCCGTCAGCGTTGGGCCCAGTGTTGTTCTTGATCTTGAGATGCTCCTCAATCAATCTGTGAAAACTACTCCAATGCAAAGCCGGCTGGCACCTGGAGAGATAAGTGGACGAAAAGACAGAGATGTTCTGAGATGGGTATACTGTTAAAAATGCAGATGTCATCAAGCATCACCACGCAGATTAAGGCGTGGTTATAAAGTACTGTAAAGATTCCGATATGGAAGAACGTACGAGAACAGGGAACCATCATGAACCACCCGTGTCAACAATTCTCCACCATATGGCATCGTATGTTCATACATGGCAGGCTGCGTTGCTGATGCATGGCGGCATGAAGAAAGCCGCAGCCTAAGGAGCCGGCTGGATAGTTCCGATCATGCGTGCCGACTTTGATCGGGTCGAAAACCTGATCGTTGTCATCTTCAAAAATCCAACATGGGCCCTGTACAAAATGTGTTGTCGTCAATGCTTCGCTTTCAAATCATGTTGCGTGGGCGCTTTTCATGTAGCGCGTCGACCCCATGCTGAAGATAACTAATGTTTTTCCATACCGCCGTATACGACAACTTACTTTGAAGCCACCTTGCCGTGGATGATCCCGATTCGTATCTTGAAGTTGCCCAGGCCAGCTGGAGCTGGAGTCTTGCTCCTCGTGCATCTGAGGCTGCGCAATCGTACAAACGTCGTGACACTTGGAGGCGTACACACCGCGAACTCGTGCCGCCGAGTATCATGGCAACCTTGGACTTGACCTTCTTCATGGAAACCTTCTTCATCGCAGCGGGTCTTTTGCTCACCTGGCTCAGCTCAGGTAACAAGAAGGAAGCCGTCGAAACCAGCGGATTTTACTAGTATAAGTATTGCAACAACAGCAGCACCAGCAACAGCAACAACAACAGCAGCCGCAGCAACAACAGCATCTAGCACGACGGCAATGACAACAAGTACTGCTAGCTCGACGACTATGACCATCGCTACCACCGTTGCTACTACGTGATCCTAATCGTGATGTAGCATCCAGCAGCAGAGACGACAGAACATGGTTCACTACCAAATCATCCACATCACCGTCCTTTTGCCGTCATCAGCGCTTGCATTCGCACCATCTTGAGGGTAAACCACCATCTCAACCACTTGAAAGACTAATCAGACTGGCGCCAACGGGGATGCCGCCGCATACAAGCGACTGGTGACTCGACGGATCCTTACATATCACAAGCGATAAAGGAACAAAGCCGACGGACAAAGATCATGTGGTGCAACTTCATGATCATGTCGACGACGGTTCGGTTGAACATGTTTGTAGCAGCAGCACTGACAGTGATTGGCTTGATGGTTACTGGTGAAGGGATGCATCATGATAGTGCCAATCGAAACACACATCACGATTCCGATGACAATCATAACCTTTGTCACGGTCATGTTCAACAGCAACACGTCGCACCCCGCTGGATGCCTTCATTGCCTTTGCCATGGCTGCAAGATCCCGCGTCGCCGGCTCAGAATTAAAGCAATATCAGCTGGAGCCAAAACACACACCAAGCATTAATTCGGCTTCAGGAATTTGACTAGGGGGTCGAGACGAATAGTATCACCAGTTACGTGGGCCCATGCTACGCCCATTCCGTACAGTAGCAGCTCCCTTGCCTCGTGTGAAGGCTCGGCGCGCTCGAGGTCGTCTGAAGCTTCGGTGCCTGCGGAGCCAGCTGATTTCAGAGGCAAGGCGATGCCACGAAAGTTGGCAGAGGGGCCAGGATGGGTGGCTCAACCTTGCTCCGCAGGCCCAGAGCGAACAACACGAGAAATCAGTGCATGCACTGCGTGCTGTTGTTGCTGCTTCTGTTGTTCTTGAGGATGTTGTTGTTGTTGTCGTTGTAGTAGTAGTCGTAGTTATGGCTGTAGTTATTGTGGTTGTCGTTGTCGTGGTAGTGATCGTCATTGCTGTAGTCTGAGCCGGTTTCGTCTTCGCAGTCGTGGTTGTTGTTGCTGCAGCAGCAGAAGTAATCTCCGTGATAGTAGAAGTGTCGTAGCAACTGAGCAGCAGCAGCAGCAGGAGAACTAGCAGCGTTGTTACTAGTATTCCTTGTAGTAGTAGTAGTAGTAGCAGCAGCAGCAGCAGCCGCAGCAGCAGCAGTAGAGTAGTAGTCGTCGTCGTACAAGTCGTAGTAGTAGTCGTCGTAGTAGTAGTAGCAGTAGTAGTAAGAGCAGCTGCAGGAGGAGCAGGAGTAGGAGTACGTGTGGGAGTGGGAGTAGGAGTGGGAGTTACAGTAGGGGCACGAGCGGGAGGAGTGAGCAGGGAGCTGGGAGGGAGGAGTACGATTACGAGTACGGGTAGGGATATGATGAGGAGGGGGAAAGAGGAAGGGAGGAGGAGGAGGAGGAGGTAGTAATTGCAGTGGAAAGCATGTGAATCAACCAAAGCTGCAGAGGCAAAATTGGCAATGCATATCTTCAAAGCACTGGGGACAGAGCCGAAATCGGCCGACTGGCAGATTGCGAGGCGCACAGCCTTAGACATTCGTTTAGACTCTATGACTGTGCGCTTGGTCCACGATCAGGCTCAGCGACCATGTCCTGCTACTTGAACTAAGATACTTCAGTCTTCTCACTTCTGGACGACGACGATAAAGATGTTGGCTTCCGAGCCAGCAGTATCAGGGCTAGTGGTGCTGGAGCACTACAGTACAGTCATCTAGACGTCGCCGCTAGTTGCATTACCTGACCCAGCCATGCTCGATGTGGATACGGATAAACAGTCTGTCCCAGCAACTCTGCCCAGCTACAGTAGCTTGCATCCGAGGTGCCCCTTAGACGATAGCGATCCCGGCCTGGCATTTCAACATCTTCGGCGGGGCGCAGTGCTCGGCGTTTGCTGTCAGTACGGTGATTTGAACTGTTACAGATACTCACACTACCGCTCTTGCATACTACTGTGTCTGAGGCCGCTAGTTTTGCCGCTACTGCTGCTGCATTTGGAGCGGCTACAGTTCGCTAGAGTAGTTGAGTTTAGTGTCGTTGCCCTACCAGTAATAATGATGCTTACCCTTGTTGCTACGGAAACCAAAATACTATGTCAATGCCACGCACTCAAACGGTGTTGGTTGTGTGCTTCCTCTCAGTGTTACATACCGACGCGCATACTACTGGCTGGCGGTTCGAATTTCATTGAACCTGCCTTGATGCAGTGTATGCCGCCTGCAGCGCACTGGCCTTACGAAGAGAATGTCACCAGCCAGGAAGATTGCAGCAAGCAAAAATACGAAGGAGGACAGCAGCAACAGCAGCAACAACAACATACGGTGGCTGTCTGAAACAAGGCCCCTTCGAGGGCAGAATCAAATACCGTAGCTAGGATTGCCGAGCAAGAGCAGAGTGAGTATGTTTGACAAGACTGCGAGCTTCTCTGCTTCCGCACTACTGCTTCGGGTCGAGCCCGGAAACGCAGCAAGCGCACACGCAGCACAAATAGAAATGATCCTGGTCCCAACACCACGGATTAACAAAACAAACTGGTACTAGAGCACACGAATAGTCCGAAGGTTCAGGATCTCTGACTTCAGCAAGCTTCATGAGATCAGCATTGAGCTTGGAGATTAGCACCAGCGTCTGCTCAAATTGATACGAACGATGTTCTCAGCATCCACACACATTTGTAGACATGATGGTTCGACTTTGTAGACATGATGTATCGTCTGAATAGTCATCGTAATTAATTGTCGTCAGCCACACTCGTCCCTGAAAATAGAGGCAAGCGGCAGACCAGAAGCAATGGAACAGCAACAACACCAGTTCGAACAGGCACCAGCCTGCTTACAGCTTTTAACGAGTACGATCATCTGTTGGAAAGAAGAAGCCGAGCCCAGTAGCACGCTACAATGTTTCGTTGTGGGCTTTGGGGTGCAAGAAGGCCGCGCCAGCTCTGCAACATTGGAATCTGAAGCCTACAACTTGCATCGGATGTAGGTCGCCGGCTGATCCTGGACGCTTTAGATCTACAGGTAGCTGCGGCCTGCGAGGTGGTAAGTGCTGGCGCTGATTTTGCACCTCTGAAACCCTTTGAGCCTGCTTCATTTCCCTATGTGACCCACCTTATGCAAATCAAATTAAGGGCTGCTCCCCCATGCCCGCTGGGCTTCTTCTTCTTCTTCTTCTCAGATCGGCATATGATAGAGAGCTTTCGGCACCATCCGCACATTCATCCGTTGAACTCCGAGCTGACTAAGCCCTGGTCACATTGATCCTTACCGCACATTCGGGAGAAGCATACGCGTTATGTTGCAAGTTGTACTGCGTACTATCACTCGAGCCGCTCTTTGCAAGGCGATCATCCTGGCGATATTGGATGATGATGGTGACGAAATTTCTGTTGATGATGATGACGGAGGAGAGCGCTGACTATGTTGATGATAGTGATGGGGAGCAGGACGGCAGTCACGACAATGACGATGTTCGATGTTGCTGATGGCTCTGCATATACACTGGCAGCTAGGCTAACGCTTCTGACTTAGTCGTTCAATGTGCGTACTGCGCTACTGTGGTCGTCCTCGTCCTCGTCGTCCTTTTCGAATGCTACTCTTCTGCAGGCTCTGCCGAGGCCCCTGCTTGTGGCCGGGCTGCATCACCGACTTTGCATCCTGAAGAGCAGCTGTAGTGCCCATCTTGTCGGTCGTCCGGGCAGGCTTGCAAGGGCGACTTCGCCGTCGTGTATACTCTGCCAGACTTTACCACCTATTCTAAGGCTCTGTGCCCGACTGCAAATCTGTCGAAGGCCGTTGTAGTCTTCCTTGGGGTGTTTGGGCTTCCAAAGGGCCTGCAGGATTCGCGTTGAAAGGGCTGGGAGCACCGCAACCATGAAGAAGCCCGAAAGCTCAGCCTTTAAGGATAACAGACAGCTTTCAGCGCCAGGACACCCGCGGCTCGGCACGGGCTTACAAGCATGGCATGTCTGACGTTGTCTTTGCGTCAGACCCGACACTGCAAGAAACAGGGTTACAGGAATGATCTCCTGCAGAACATGTCGCAAGTGTAGTGCAACTGCTACGCGGCCTCGACTTGACCAGCATTATTTCCTAAGTGATAGAGCTACCAGAATCAACAGCATGACATGCGCCTTCTTTCCGGTCCGGTGAAACAAGCAGGCTGCGAAGAGTCGTGAGTTGTCATCAAGTGCACGCGGGAAGTCCCCCTACAAGCTGCACGTGAGAGACTTGGACGTGTCGCTGCACAATACAAAGCAGAGGTACGCTGCAAGTCTTTTTCTTTGTCTCCTCCCCGAAAGGCGGTTCGCATTGCCTTCCCGTCTCCGCAATGCCTTCCTGCCGCCCTCGTCAACGACAGAGGGGTGACTCCCTCGCCGAGAGCAAGGCTGTTGGCAAGTAGAGGCCAAGGGCTGAAGCCGCGGCCAGCTCCCTGCTGCATGGGAGCGGTTGCTGCTCCAGCATCTGCCTGGCCTCCTTGGGCGAGTGTTGCCAACCTGCCTTTGAGAAGAATGCTTCGCAAAACTTCTCACTGAGCTCCCAATCGTGCTGCTCCCAGTGCGCCTCGACGGTCTTGCCCGCCACGGGTACGCCAACTTGAGCCTGTCTGGCATCTTCCGCTGTCCTTGACATCGCTTGTCGGTTGCAATGCTCGACCTGTTCGGCTTCTGTCACGTTCTCGACCTCGGCAGCCTCTGATGCCTTCGACTTGCCGGGAGGAGCTTCATCGCGAATGGTGCTTCGTTGACGACGCTTCTTCGCAGGCTGGCACGAAGCAGTGGCCGCAGCCTTCGCCTGGTTGACGATCCAAAGCGTCTTTTGCTTCAATGACTTATGCATGTTTTATGTTACTGCTGTGACACCTCCACAACTCCCTTGACACACCCCTGCCTTTGCTGTCTTCTTGGGTGCCTTTCTGGGCGGCTGCCAGATGCGTCCGGAGCAAAGGAGAGAGCCACAATGGCAGGCGTCGGAGGACGAAGATTGCCCGCGCAGGTTCGAGTAGCTGAATGTGATCTCTTCCTCGGCCTGAATATCGCGTGCCGCAAAGATCCCAACGCGGTAGCGGCCAGCAACTTGCCAGCGCTGGGCGACGGAGTTCGGCTCACACGAGTGGTTTATGAAGCGGGCCGGGCCCCCAGCCTTTGAGGCATCAATCGCCAGACCATTAGGCAAGGACATGACGTACCTTGGATGCCGCCGGGGTCTCTAAACGTTTAACAGCAGTCATGCCTTCTGCTGCTCTTCCGAGTTCTGTGCAAAACGAAGAGAGAAAATGCTTTCAACAGGACAACCAATGAAAGTGCAAGGCACTGCCAATTGGAGATGCGCTCTTGTGAGACAATATCCCCCACGTACTCGGCCACAAAATGCCCATTCGGGATGGTGCGCCGTGCCCTCAATCCAAAGCCTTTCCAGGGCCGCGAAATACATCAACCCGCTCTAAATCCCATTTGGAAACGAGACGCACCCGCCAGAAGAACAGAGCACGTGCAATCCCAATCAGATCCCGCGATCTCATCTGCCACCTTCGGCTCCAAGAGGACTAGAAGACTAGAGCCAACGAGCCGCAACCGAAGAGCTGCAACTACATCCTCGAAAACGAGACAAGTACCCGTGGCCTTTGAGGGGTCCAGTCCAGAAGATCTCTGCAAGGTCCTCATAGTCGCCCAACTGCGCCCGGGAAAACTGGCGGTTTTCGCACTCCGCTTCCTCTACGCCACCTCCAGTGCTTTGGGATGCATCTGGGTGCTGATAGACAGTGTCTTTTCGATCACTGCGGCTGAGAACTCGGCTTCAGGACTTAAATGAACTTAAATGGACTTTCAGACTTAGGGTTGGGACATTGGGGTTGAAGGTCGGACTATCGAAGGTGTCAGGAAACCGAGCTCAAGACGTCAAGAGTTTACACTTCAAAGCCAGTATGTAGTCATTGCGATCAGTTCTGTCCGTTATCGTCCCGAAACCATCGCTGGGCTGGAGCGAAGTCATGCAGCCGAAGGGCAGCAGTGGGGACCGCACTCCACAAGCATCACGGCGTTCAGGCAGCTCTCAAGCTTGCAGTAGCCAGTGCCTAGTCTCAAACTCCAAGGCCCTCAAGTCCACACCCAACTAGCACGAGTCATTGCTAGCAGTGGGTATCGCAATAACAGGCGCGCTCCAATGATGAAACAAGACAGCAACCAGGAGGGCGACTGGCTGCTGTTGTTGTTGTTGCTGCTGCTGCTGCTGCTGTGGCTGCTGCTGCTGCTGCGGTTGCAGCCAAACTTACCGACGTTGCTGCCAACGGTTGCTGCCGCTGTCACAACCGCTGTCGAGGTCATGTGGGCCGATGATCGAGCGTGTGCCATGGTTGCTGTTGGCGTCGTAGAATTGTTGCAACATGTGATTCGTAACATCACGCTGCCTACTATGACCGAGATATCTGCAGGTTTTGTCAGCCATAATCCCTTAGCTGCGGCACCGCTAGCATCAACCGTTTCCCAAGCGCCACGAAGCCGCCGATGGCTACTTAGCGTTGCGGGCTTGATGCCAAATGGCACCACTCGAAATGGTTGCTCCTCTATTGCCTAAGTGATTACGGTGAGTGTTCTGGCCCAGCTAGCAGTATAAGTCAACCTGCTCTTTTCATCAGCATTTCTCATGACTGTTCCAAGGTTTTCACGATTCGTGCAACCAGCAGGATCTGTGAAGTCCAGTCCAGGCACAAGCACAAGCACCCAGGCTCTGGGACGGCTCCGGCGCAAGCAACACCTTCCAGCTAAGCTTCCCCAAGGTTTGGGGCTTCGGCTTGAGAGGCAAGTCTCGGACTTCGCAGTGTAGCTCCAAAACCGTACAGCGTATCCACATATCAAAAATGGGAGCCTGAGTCAACTGTTGAGCTTGGGCGAGCAGATCCGGTCCCACACCCCGCTGCTTAAGTAACAATCTTCAAAACCACTACAGCAACTCCAATTCTGCCTTTACTGCCTGGTCATTCTTGTTGCACTGCCCTTTCTGTGGCTGCAACGAATTTTTTCCTCAAGCCGTAAGCCGTAAAGTCTGTCGTCAGCAACCTGAGACCCCCAAACCCTGAGTTATACCTCATAAAACCCGTAGAGCCACGTACTACCAAAAAGACACCTGAAATGCTGCCACGGCCGACCTCGCGGCGGCAACGGTTGTGCCAAAGCCTCTCATAGGGCGGAAGATCTGGCACCTCAGGGTCTCAGGGAGTTTCTCGGGCATGTATCTATCTTTCTGCCTTTCTACCTCTCTACCTCTCTATCCATCTAGCATCTATCTCTCTATCTATCTTTCTACTTTTGTGTCTATCTATCTAGTTTGGGTCTGGGGGCAAGTAGATGTGCAGCTCATGTTCCCCGAAGTTGTTGTTTGAGGTTCGATCGGGAAAGCCAAACACAGCGGAATCGCATTTCCTTTGACGTTCGACTCGATGCTCAGAGAGAAACTCCAGAACATGCTCCATACAAAGCCAACGGCTGAATTTCGGCGTCTAAGGTTGAAACCTCGACCACGCCACAACGAACGGTGATGTGCATGTAGGAGCTGAAATAATCGTGATATTTACACTCACAGCGCCAAATAACAACGAGAAGACTAGTGCTGAGAACGATCTACAACTGATGCTGGTCATCGTCTTGTATCTGCCGAAAGATTGTATTTTGTGGAACACAGGCAGGCGACAGACACAGCAGCACACATCAAACAACGGACACAACAACCGTTATAATTAGGCCTGGTGTAGGCGACATCTCCCTGCAAAAAGCGTAAGGCTTACGCGGATTTCCTTTTCGGGGCCCGAAGATACAGTAGTAGGTTCGGCCTCCAGCGCCGGATCCTCGCCGGGCCGGGACAGCGGCAGACAGCGCTTGTGCAGGCGCTTCTTGATGCAAACCTCGTTCACCAAGGGGTAGCAGGAAAGAAGAGTTGTATTGGCAATTCTTCTGAAACTGATCATGCTGATGCTGGTGCGAACACCACCAATTGCTATGCTTTGCCAGTCGGGGCGTGGGTGTGGGGATTGACGGTCAACAGCCCCCGTAGCAAAACTCAAACCATCCTGCGAGGGAGAGACATCTTGGAGGCCTCGCAGGATTCTCGCTGCTCTGGGATTTAGAGCCGACAGGATCGAAGATTGGAGGTCCAGACATGAGCAGCTGGAACCCTCAATCCTAAGAAACCTAAAAACACCAAGAGGCAGCAAAAGGTCGGCAGGCTCCCTGCTTCTTGCACCAGATGCCCATCCGAAGCTACAAGGCGCAGGGCTGGAAACCTCCTGTACCCTCTACGCTCAATCACTCGGGCCGGCTTGCAAGTTTGGCGCAGGTTGAGGGTGCACCAATCTTCTGTGTGCGCGTGTGTGCGCATAATATACATATATATACACAATGCATGACAATTCATGTATGTGTTCTCGTACAGTATACTATACGCGGCCATCGTTTCGTCGAGCATCAAAGTTCCCATTTTGCTGCGGCCGGCATTGCAATCAAGCGAGAAGCAAGAGCCACCTTGCCTAGACAAGGCTCATGCTGCAGGACTGCCTCACTTTGCCGCAACCTGCCAAGAGTTCATCCGTCCTCTAAACTGTGTCCACATCTCTTTTTCCGGCATCTCTGACAAAAGCGAGAATTTCAACATGCCTAAAGCAGCTCCCACATGTGTATCCCCTAAAACAGTAGGGTTTTTGGATTGCCAGGTCAGCCTTCTGGTACTGCGTCAGGATCGTCTCGAGCTCTGCAGCGCAGAGCTCGATCTCATCGAGGTTTGAAGGTTCCAGGCCTCGATACGGGAGCTCAAAGGATGTAGGGGTTTAGGGTCTAGGGCTTTGGGGCTTGGGGTTTAGACTCTAAACAGGCTTCATAGGCTTTCATGAGGAGTTTGTAATGCTGTTTTGATGTTTGCGGTTTTTGGTTAGATAGATTTTTCTGATGAGATTTTCGACGGGGGGCTCTCCCGCAGGGTTTTGTATAGGGGCCTTGACCATAAGAATGGGACTTTGGGAATGTAATAGGTTTAGGGTTTAGGGTTTATAATAGTCTGACCGGCTTCAGTACTAGGAAGGAAGTAACGTCTTCGAGCTTTTATTGAGCTGGTTTTGATAGGATTCAGGGCCACGCGGTTCATGGTGCTTAGTATGCTGCTCATGGTGCTTTTTAGTTGTCTGGAGTTTTGCACCCTTCAGAGATCTCCAACCATCCAGACCACAACTGAGCCTCTGGCCAACCACAGTTGTCCGGACCTTAGTGCAGGGCTTCTTCACCAAGTGCAATTATCTGTCTATCCGCTCTCTAAAGCATGTCTCTGTATCTACTCATGTGGCGTCCCATCTATTTACACGTGCACGACCATATGCAGGACTTGCTGGCATGGACGGCGTGGAACGAGCGCATGCTCGCGATTCGTGCATGTGTGTGATATCAAGGTGGATGGCACTGTACTTGAAGGATCATGGGACTTAGTAAGTAAGGTTATAAGTACCTCAATTGGGTTTTATAAGTATAGTTACCCTAATTAAAACCCTAGTTACTACTTTCCATGATCCTTTAAGTAACCTTCTTGGAGGCATTCGGCACCGGCCCGCCGGGGCTGAGTTTGCGTGCAACTCACAAGCTGGCTGTCAAACCAAAATCTGCTGCGGGGATCCGGGCGCTGGGAAAAAGAGCTCGGTCGTAAACATCCACCCCGAGGCCAGACCATTCTGACATAGAGCATCCGGATGCGAATTCTAAAAACCTCCAGAAATGCTACAAGCCCGACAAATATCAACCGCAATCAAACCTGTTGAAACCCCCAGGCCTAAAACCCAAAAACCCAACTAAGGTCTAAACTTGTAGACTGCACCCAAATCCTAGAAAATCTTATAAACCAGAGTGTCACTCCACCCCAGATGAGAGTTTCAGAAAAGAGAGGACCTTACAACGAAGTTCTAAATGTCGGATCCTCTGTATATACAAGTCATCATACATATCAATGTAGATATCAATAGGTCGGGGCACCGACAGTACACCCCTAAACAACAGGATCCCTAACTGAAGAACCGCAATTTTGGAACCCTCAATATGTGGGATCCTTTAACAAGAACTTCGAGGTTAATGGGTAGTTGAAAAAGGGGTTCGAAGTCCGCTAATATGGGTTGTAATTATCGCCTCCCTACTTATCGCACTTATAACTACCCATGAACCTCCAAGTCCAAGTAGGCCCTAAATCCTATACCCTTCTAGAATCCCTATAGATCCGTTAAAAGGGGCCCTTACAGGAACCCTTATAACCTAGAAGGAACCCAGACATTTTTTCTGACAAGTCCCCAGGCATCGAATCCGGGGCTCGGGCCATGATCCCCGCAGACCAACCTCCAGAGGCGGGGGGGGGGGGGGGGAATTCAGACTTAACTAATATCGGGGCTTTAAAAATTGGAATAGAGTTTTGGGGCCCATTATATATAATTGTAATAGGGAACACCCAAAAATAGTATTGGTAATTAGGCCCCTTTTTTCAGGGTTTGGGTTTTTCTCAGGGTCCTTTCAGGGGCTTCATGCTTGTTGGATTCAAAGGGTTTGCGGGGCCGCTATTGAGGGGTTTAGGGTTTTGGGGTTCAAGGGTCTGGGGCTGTGGGGCTTGGACGTCTAGAGCTCTGAGACTGTCGGTTATAGACTTCAGGACCTGCATATAGCTATACTTTAAACTCCAGCACACCTCGTCGGATTACGCATACTAGAGTCCCATCCCAGGGCTTCAGCGAGTTCCAGTCCGATGCTTTCGTCTTCTTACAAGTCCACCTCTCTCAAGCTGCAAACTGATAAGCACGACTTCGATGTTTGCGTAGCAGGAGGCAAGCACCGAAATACCAGAGCACGAACACCTTGTCCTAGACAAATTTCGACACTTGAGAAATGCGGATGTTCGTCGAAGGAGTCCGCTCCCGCCGCCAAAGCGCCCTGCCTGCCTTGGAATCCAGTAAACCCCACAACTCTGGACCCCGAAGCCCTAAGCCCCAACCGTAGACCCTGAACCCTAAACTCCCTCAACCCTGAAACACCGTATCCTGAGTCCTTAACTCCCTCAACCACAAACCGTAAACCCGAACGCCTCTGTCTGGAAGCCAGGAGGACAGCGGCCGAAAGCGTGACGCGCCTGGCCTTGAACCAAGGGTTCTCTGATCAGAACTCATTGCAGCGGAGTTTGGGGCCCTTGGGAATGTGTCAAGGTCTGCGTAATACAACCAACATACCACAATATACTTTAATAAACCACAATATATACTATGACAGAATAACATACCATAACATGCCACAGTATACCAGTGATTTTGTTCTTCCGGTGGGATGAGCTCAGCGACCGGCCCGGCAGGGATGCCTGCATCCTGCACAGAGAAGTCAGAGAAGCCCTACTCCTGTTGAGAGCCTCCACGGGGTTTCGGACATGTCAAACGGCCCTGCTACAGTAGACAGCGTATGGAGAACCGAGCAGGAGAATATTGGCTTTCCAACTCGCAGTGTTCTGCTTGACTTGCTTCAACCATCTTGAAACATGGCGTAGGCGGGTTAAGGATCTTGGGGTTCCAGGTTCAGTCTTGCTCAATGCTCTTCGCCAAGCGTTGCTCATGCCAAGAATGACGCCATGGTGAGCGGTGAGGGAAAAGGTAGCTCCAACAACCCAAGCCTCAAGGCTGGCGTGTATTCTGCATATGGGTATAGATTATAGATGTACGTCACTGTATGTCAAGCACACAAACATGTCATGTCTGTGTATGTTCGAGAAAGCTCTTATTTCCGATCTGCGTATTCACCCCTCCCCCTCACCACCACCACCACCACCACCACCACCACCACCACCACCACCACCACCACCACCACCACCACCACCACCACCACCACCACCACCACCACCACCACCACCACCACCACCACCACCACCACCACCACCACCACCACCACCACGGACTGCGCCTGGGAATGACGGACGAAATTGAGCAACACCTTGGCGCGGAACGCTCCACGCCCAAGGAGGAACAGAGACAGCCAACCTTGGCCAAGCTGTCTGGCTTCGAGGGATCAGCAGCGGCGCGTTTTTCGACCATTCCGCGCTATCCGATGTTCTTCCTACCGGCATCTCATTTTGATTCAATGACCTTCCAGCAGACCCCTTTCTTGAACGCAATGTAGTCCCTCTACCGTAATAGACGCCAAAGCTGTAAAACGTTCTGAAAGCTACAACAGCCGCAAAATCTGCCATGTTTCACGGCTCGAGCCGTCCTCCGATGTTCAAACGGGACATCACAAACATTCGTTGTTGTCAGTGCCCGTTGGGCTATAAGGATGACGCATGCTGTGTTGGCGATCGTTGCTAAAGTCGGTGTTGCTGTTGCTTCGCAGATAAGTTGTAATTAGCTGCTAGCATGCTTCCCATAGTCAGGCAGTTAGGCTGTCGCCTTGCTGCTGTTCTGCCAGAGTTTCAAAGTTCTAAGCCTTACGCGCTAAAACTCTTAAGCCTCTAACCCTGACCCTTCACCCAACACCTGCGACACCTTAACACCTGAAGCACGAAACCCCACGCCCCAAATGCCTTCGAAACCCTGGAAAGCCCCGAATGCATTCACCTCCCTCGTCCTCGGAAGACTAATCCAGATCCAAGCCGAGAGACGCTTGGCTGCCTCGACCTGCTAGGAACAGAAGTGCATCTCCTAAATGGGTTTTAATCTGGGGCGCACGGTTTAGTGTCACTAGCATCTCCTTCGGAGGCTAAATCTGGCGGCGTGGCTGTTACTGTTGATGACTGAAAGACGCGAGTGAAGTTGTTTGTGCTTCCTTGCGTGCTGCATTCATCGACTCTATGCGCAGGAGTTCTGCAATGGTTGAGGTCAATGCTACATGACATGCAAAGAGTAGAATTTTACTTATTTCTGTTGGCGGAATCTGTACTACCCACGAAAGTTCTAGCCGCTTGCTTTCGATATTCTTCTTCCCAGCACAATCTTCAATGTCCTCGCTGCTTTTTGGGGTGGGGCCACTCCTTGCTACTCAGCTTGCTCTGCTCGTGAGCCACTCCCCCCGACTTCCGCAGCCTCTCGAGCTCTCCATCTTGAAGCGCTCAAGAGTCGCACTGCCTCCTTCTCATGGAGCTCGGCCTTTGCGGACGTTGTTGGGCACTTCTCGTTCTTCTCTTGCTGGAGACGGGAAAGTGCACAGTCGACGGTCGACAACAGATCCTTCAGAAATCCATCTGTCGCCTGTTCGTTGCGGATCAGTTCCACTATGCCAGGGCCGTGTCTTGGAAATGAGTTGCGAATATGGGGTCAATCGACGGTTGCTTCTGCGAGCATAAGCTTCAACAGTTCCGACCGATCAACACGCCTCTGAGGCTGGGGCACTGGCTTCACCTCAGACTGCGACATACTATATCGGCCGAGGTGATTTTGATGGTTAGAGCACACGCTTTTGGCTGTAATTAGTAGGGTCTCTCGGCAAAAAAAACTCCGACGATGATTGCAGGTGCTGCATGCCTTCAGGACCCTGTTGCCGAGGGCCCGGCGCGGAGCTTTCTGCAAAGCTGCCAGGAGCTGCTGCGGCTGCCGCAGTTCCACGGCCTCTGGGCCCCCGTGCTTCTGAAGCTCCGAGAGCATCTGGCCCGCAAGTCGCCCTGTGTTGCCAGCAGCGAAAGCCTGGAGCTTCCTCAAAGGCTCGAGGACGGAGTCTGGGCTGCTAAGGACAGCAGCAGCTGCCTCTGCAAACTCCTCCAGTGAGAGGCCCAATTCCTGCAACAGCTCCTCGCGCGCCTCCTGACCGACATGCCTCCCTTTGGCAAAGACCTCGCAACCTCTTAGAGGCTCTGAGATGGAACTTAATACAGCATCTCTGCAGATGGTGGCCTCCTTGGAAAAGAGCGCCAAGTTCCAGTCCCGGTCAGCCTTACCATGTGCGAGTTGGAAGGCCATCGAATGCCGGGATGGCATGCCTTCGACTTCCTGGAAACCACATCCAGGCAACAGCTCCAGTGATAAAGATGGTGCCCAGGCGTCGAGCAGGTTCTCCTTGCGCAGCAGTCGCACTTTAGCGACTTGCCCGGTCACCTCTTGGACGTCCAGACGCTGTTTCCGGAGCTCCTGAGGCCTTGCTGAGAGGAGCTGGGCATCCAAAGCCCGGACATCAGCCCCTGGTACCATAACCATTTCCGGGACGCTCAGGACGAGTGGTTGAAAAGCAACCTTGCTCAACAAGCGTTGAATGCCGACTTGCCACTCCAGGCTTTGAACCACGTCCAGGTCTTGCAGAGAGCTGGTGCCACGAGGGCCCTTGCGAAGTTGCAGGACGTAGCCGCCCCAGTGGCCCCAGTCTGTGCTTTCTTTGGGGCCGCAGAGCAGGAAGTGCTGACCTTCGCAAAGATATCGCCAGTCCTGGGGGTAGATGCGCCCCTCAGCGACGGACCCATCCTTCCGCCTCAGAAAGAAGGCTCCGGTGCTCAAAGCCGTGGCGCTCACGGCTCCAAGGACCAGCATCCGCGAGAGGTCGGCCTCCACAGCCTCCAGAGTCCCCAAACCTCGGCCCCTGCTCTCTGGAAAAATGGGAGTTCCCGAAAATAGGGGGTACCTTGAGCTACTGTAGGGTCCTTATAATAAGGATCTTATACTATATCATTTAGGGTACTACATTAGGGCCCCCTATTTTCGGAAACTCCCATATAAACAGTCTGATAAAACTTATGAACCTCTGCACCTTAAAGTACACAAGGATTCCTGGGATCGACCATGAAGCCCTGTGTGGAGACGAAACGAGCGGCTCGGTTGAAGCCGAAGCGAACTTGCAAGGGCAACCGACGCAGCTTCTGCAGAACAGCCATGGCTCAAAGCGAAAAAGCCTTTAACCCCTAAACCCAGAAAGGATGCCAATGTCAAAACCTTCCCTCCCACTCTGATATAGGAGCCTCAAGAATTTCAACGGGCTTTGGGCAGACTATTCCCAATGCACTTATGGATCTTCAAGCAGGGACTGTTGCTACCTTCTGCTGCAGCATCCAGCACGGCGACTTCCGAACACTGGAACCTCCAGGATTTCGCAAAGATGCTGCCATGCTGTTTGGCTTATGCCACCGATTAAAGCAGTTCCTAAATCCCAGCCCGGACTTCCAACTCTCTGACTCGTGCTGCCCGGCTTGAAGGGCGTGTGGGCAGTTCAGCGGGGCTATGTGCTAGAAGTGCCTCTGCTCGGGCTAAGGAATGGCCGAACAAAAGACAGCCTGGTTACAACATCTTCTATACTACCATAACACCACTACCACCTGCCAAGTCCCCATGTGCAGCAAGCTTGGCCTTTTGTCTGAGCCGAGCCGCCATGTGGACAGCTCTCATGCGAGCAAGTCAAAGGCCCGCATTGACAAAAGAAAGTATCGAATCGTTGCGTCAATGTCTCCGTGTCAGGTCGGGAACCGGTATCTCTGCATCCGATAAGCCGGGCTAACAACGTCTGAACTGTAGCTGAGTCTATGCTACGCAGTTCGCTGTACAAACTCGTGCACGCAGTGCTATGTGACAGCAAGGTGCTCTCAGATTCCGAATCAGGACGCTACCTTGGGAGTGAACCCAACCTGATCTTCAGCTCTTCGAGCGGCGATCCTTCGACCCCACCGAATAACCAACTTTGCCAAGCTGACAAAGCCGAAGAAGGCACCACAAACAATGGAGACACCAATCACTATGCTGGTGTAAGCGTCCAGGCATGTGGACTCAAAGTGCCCCACCAGAATCCTGAGTTTGCAGGTGGGAAACTGGCGATATGACAGCATGACATCACAGAACTTGACGCATGTTTGAATCTGAAAGCGCTGCTGAAGCTAGAGAAAAGATCAGGAGGGACATAACTACCGTTGACACGGAGCGCAGGAAATCGGCGCCCACGTGCAAAAGAGCAGTGAACATATTCACGGCATGGCCCTCTTTTCCTTGGATGGAGGGTTTAGTCGGGTCCAGTGCTGGGGATGTCGGGCTGTGGTTCCGTGAAACAGATACTGGGCATAAGCCCCTTCGTCTCTTAGTGTTATAATCTCCCACTCACACCCGATTGCCACAGCACACCCAAGGAGAAGAGAAAGAACCAGTCATTTTACTGCCCTACGTGCGCACGGGCATCGGCGGCTGTGGCAAAAGGCCCAAAGGGAAAGGATGTCAAACACGACTCCCCCGGCGCCGAAGGCCAGAGTAATGCTGCCATTGACGTCATTATCTGGCAGGTCCATGGCTGTAAGGCCTCTGCATTCAGCAATGGTTTGCAAGCTTTCCTGGGAGGCGCTCCAGGTGAAATAGACCAAACAACTCAAGGAGATCAGACAAACAATGACCTGCGAGCCCTCGTGGGGAGCACCGTCTTGCTTCCGGCACTCTACCCAGATGTTGCCCATGTAAGTCAATGCATCCACGCCCATCGAAATACAGTCCATCAGCAGTGCCTGCGAATTGGCGATTCGTGCTGCAGCCACCTGCGCCAAGGTGATGGTTGTGAAAAGGACCGCTGTCACGATTAACGCCTTGATGTTTGGAGTGAGACGATGCTTCTTGCTTGATAGCTTCCCTGATGTCACTGCCGTCAGCGTCTCCGTGAGGTGATATACGCCTTCGGGGCGGAAGGAGGCAGCCAGATCAATGTTGGCGACGTCGAACTCTTCTGACGACTCGGACTCTGCATCTGCGCAGGTGCCCTCTATCTCGCGAAGCGACATGGCCGGCGTGTCGGATGCCGAAGGTGTTGAGCCGATCCTGGAACCTGCACCTTGCGGACAGACTCTTGGAACGATAAAAAGCGGCCAAGGCATCGGCAGCGGCTTACTTTCGAATTCTCACAGCCATGAACCATGAACGACCGGCATACTGCCTGCTTGTGGTTGCAAGTGCGTAACAAGTCCGTGGAATCACTAAGCCGCAGGTTCCTTCGAGGGCTTGACTGCAGCCTCGCTTCTGGGTGCGCCTTAGACTGTCACGGACATCGCAAAGGCCTGTTTTGGAACATCGGCCGAACCAAACACAGGGCGCGATCTTCACACGAGACACAAGAAGCAGGAGCCGTTCCTCACTGCCTCTTTCTTTGCAGGAAGTTCCGTTGAACTCGTGGGGCTTGGGAGGATCCCTTTTTCTGCTGAAGTCTCTAGCAACGTCAACCTCAGCCCCACTTGTTTGGGAAATGTTCTTTAAAAGTGCTGCAGATCTCTACAAGTTGGTTAATTTGGCGAATCGTTCGCCTCGCAGCAAGATTTACAAATCGGTATGAGCGCAGCTCAAGGACACAGACGCCGATATCAGGCAGGTATCCTCATGTCTGAAAGAGAAATCTACAAGAGAGCGCCTACTCTTCAACGCTCCGACCTCTAATCTTTCGAGCCCATTGCCGGACGAGCGCTCCCAAGTTCACAAGTCCAAAGATGGCTCCGGCAACAATGGAGGCGCCGATCACCATGCTGGTGTAGGCATCAAGGCAGGCCGAGTCGAACTTTCCAAGCAGGATCCTGAGCCCGAAACGGGTTATGAGAGTATGTAGCGAGAACCCTAAACCCTAAACCCGGAACGGATCCAAGGAGTCGGAGTACGAGCAGCACTCGGCTCAAACCGAAAACAGCAAAGCCAAGCTCGTCAAGCCAAGCTATTTTTTTACATGTCTAACATAAGCAGACCTTGACAAACAGAAAACCCTCTGCAGCAGAAGGTTGTAGTGTAGTAGAAGATCCTGTGTAGCAGGAGACCCTATCTGGCCACAAACAGTCGGCAGCGGCTTCTTCAACATACAGTACCCACGTCAATGTTTTCTTTTGTATGTCACGGGGTATACGTGTATACTGTAGCTTTGTAGCAGTTTTATGTATCCTCATACGGTACAGTACAGTAAGTTCAAAAGCCCGCAGATCCGATACTGCTCATTGCGGCCCAAAGGTCAGGAGAGACATGACCACCGTCGAAACCGAGCGCAGGAAGTCGGCTCCGACATGTAGGAGCGCCGTGAACATGTTGACTGTGTGGCCCTCTTTTCCTGGGATGGTGTGGCTGAGCCTTATAAAACATGTTCATTGTGTGGCTCGTCCTTGCTGTGGCCAGATGCGATCGTTCCAAAACCCAAAGCCCTTAACTGCCTGAAACCTTGGTTGCGTTTGATCGAAGGATCGAGGCAGGTTTTGACACGCTGAGCTTGGGGAAAGCTAGCTTCCACAAATGCGATTGTCAAGTCGATCGACCTACTTTCTGGCAACCGCCCCTGGCAAGACTTGCTGAGCAGGAACGAGCAGCAAATTGTACCAGCTAGTTTCTTGAACTTTGCGACATCGTAAAAAGCCGGAACTTTCAATCTGATCCTGTCATATTTCATGAAGGCCTCGGCGGCTGCGGCAAAAGGCCCATAGCGACAGGACGTCAAACACCACTCCCCCGGCGCCGAATGCAAGCGTAATGTTGCCATTGACATCTTCTTCTGGCTTGTCGCTGGCTGTAAGACCCTTGCAACCAGCAATGGTCTCAAGGCTCTCCTGTGCGGCATCCCAGGTGAAATAGATCAAACAACTCAGGGAGATCAGGCAAACAATCACCTGCGAGCCCTCGTGGGGAGCTCCATCTCGCTTCCGACACTCTACCCAGATGTTGCCCATGTAGGTCAAAGCATCCACACCCATCGAAATACAGTCCATCAACAAGGCCTGCGAATTGGCGATTCTTGCAGCTGCCACCTGTGCGACGGTGATCGTTGTGAAGAGAAATGCTGTCACTATCAACGCCTTGATGTTTGGAGTAAGGCGCCGCTTCTTTCGAGGGCTCACTTCCTCGGCAGCCAGCTCCTCTGTCAGTATAACCACGCCTTCAGGGCGAAAGGAAGCTGCTAGATCGACGTTCGCCACCTCAGGCTCTTCCATCGTGGATCCTCCATCCGAGCTCCCTTCACTGTCTGACAAAGGGATTGCCATGGCTGGCACCAATCCGGCGCTACGTCGAGTCTGTAATCAAAGAAGACTAACAGTGGACAAGGATAGTTGGATTCATGGACTGTGGCCGTGCGCTTCAAGGATATCACGAGCCAACGGGCATTCACATCTCGTCAATCGACGAAGGTCCGAAGCAGAACACTTTCGGAGCGCTTTATCCGCATTGTAGCCCTTGAAAAGCTCATGGGCGTCGAGATCAGTTGGAGGTTCATGGGCAGTTATAAGTGGGTTCTAATTAGGGTAATCATAATTATAACCCATATTGTCTCTACCCATGAACCTCCAAGCAAGGCCCGAAAGCATTCGCAGCCAGCAGCGTTTCTCACGGCTCGGGTCTCGCTGTGCGCCAGCTTCGGCCGGTCTCCGGTGTTTCCGATGCTCTGCACTTGTGGCAGCTGGCAGCCGCAGACCCCTTTACGAGGTGACCTGAAGTCGTCTACGTCCGCCTCCCTCACTCCATGTTCATGCCTCCAACCTCCAAGTGATCTTGATCTTGCTGTGCTCCTGCGGAAGCAGAACAATAGCTTTGATCGGACGGACCGCTCATGCTGGTGAGTGGTGCAGCTCGGGGCCACCAGAGGAAGCATGTCGCGGGCTCCGGGCCAAGGGAAACGAATCAAGAGCCTTGGACTGCACCGAAACCCGAGCCTCAACCCGAGCCAAGACTTCTCCCCCTCAGTTCTCCTTCAGGCTTTGGCTGACGCGTCATTCGCATCATGTTCCTCGACATTGTCTCATGAATTGGCTAGCATATGATCCTGAACTTGTCTTATCACTTGACTGTTCCAACAAGGACCCACCACAGGACCTTGCAAGAAGATCTTCACAAGAAAGGGCTTTAGTCGCCACACACTGCAGCCACAAGTCCCACCGGCGCTCACAAGCACCGCAAAGGGCAGAACCTGAGCTGGCTAGACATGCGTGGTATAGTATAGTCTTAAGTTAGTGCTTACTACATATAGCAAGCATTTCCTTCGCTCGCTTTCCCACAAAGCTGCGAACCCCAGAGACCATCATAAAATGTAATATAACATAAAATGAAATTCTTATTTGTGGCATAAAACAATATAACAACATAGAATACAATATAATACCATATCATCTACTTCCACACTTCCAGCAGAAGCCTGCTGGAGATCTGAATTGACCTTGCGGTTAAGGGTCCACGGCTTCAGAGTTTAGGGATCACCGGCTCAATACTTGATAAACGAAGATCACGATTTCAGGTCTACAATGAACCGCTGATCCCTTCTGCTTGGCATTGAGCATCTTTGAAGACACTCTCAAGTGGGGGGCAGTGCTACCACCGAGAGGGTCTGTGAATATCCAGCCATGTCTGCAGTATCTTCCCATTTTCCGGGACCTTCGGGCTGCGGCCAGATTCTGACTGGGCTCAAGAGACACAGATGACGATCATTTGAGCCGAAGTTCAATCTAAGTAGTACCCGACACACTGAAACCCTAAAAACCCTAAAAACCCTAAAAACCCTAAACCTTAAACCCTAAACCCTAAAAACCCTAAACCTTAAACCCAACCCTAAGCCTTAAACCGTAAGCATTCAGACCCAAACTTTCGGCCATGTAATCTGAAGCCTCAGGCCCGAAGGCTCCACGCGCCTCAACTCGAAACCCCCAGAGACCCTGAATGCCCTAACCCTGCAAACCACAAAACCCCAGAGAGCCCTTCAGAAACCTTGCAAAACAGAAACCTCCTAGGGAAAACCGATTCAAGAATAACAAAAACACCCACTCACCCAAGACCCCGAAGGACAGCCTAAAACGGAACCCTACTATAGAGAACTACCGCTCTTAATTGCAAACACCGACTATGGGATTTATAGAGGCCCTAAACCCCTGAACCCCTCAACCCCTAAACCCTAAAGACCCTAAACCCGGACGCTAAGCCCTCGTTCGCCCACTGAGATGCCCGGCCAGTCGAAGTGCTCGGCACTTCGGCCTGGTCCCAGGGGACGAATCTCGTGCTCGAGACTCTACTTAAAGGATCATGGGACTTAGTAACTAGGGTTCCTTAAAAGGCTCCTATAAGGGATCTATAGGGGTTCTATTTTTGTGGTCTACTTAAAGGATCATGGGACTTAGTAACTAGGGTTATAATTAAGGTAACTATACTTGTAACCCCAATGAAGGTACTTATAACCTTACTTACTAAGTCCCATGATCCTCCAAGTAGGGCCTTAGGATTGGGGGGGGGGTGAATGGGTCTAGGGTTTGTAGGGCTTTAGGGCCTTAGATTTGGGGGGGAATCATTCGAGTTTGGATCTGGCTTTGGGTGTCTACTAGAATGAGGGGGGTGGGTGGGTGGGTTAGTGAATCATTAGAGTTTGGGTCTGGCCTTGGGGGATCCATTATCTGGACTTGGGGTTTACTGTAGGGTTGAGGGCTGCAGGGCTTCAGGGTCTGAGGTCACTACAGTTCTTGTTGTTTAAGGGCTCTAGGTTTAAAGGCCTATAAGGCCATTAGGCATTGAGTCTTTCGTCTTAGCATCTTGCGGTTTACGGCTTACAGCCTTTATAGGGCTGTAGGTGGGTCTAAGGATGCAGGGTGCTTTTGCCCAGGCTCCGGGTTTTGGTGTTTCGATGCTCGGGGCCGGGCACCCTACACCCGAAACCCTAAGCCCGTCAGCTGAAAAGGGCCGCCTGGCTTCTGTGGCATCCGCTGCTGAACACGATATGCCTCGCAGCTGCACGGCTGTAATTAGGGATTCAGGGGTTTGCGGACTCGGGAAACAGCTCGAAGAATTAGGTAATTTGGCAAGTCATACACAGCGATGTCTCTGAAGAGCTCCAGTAACGTCACATTCTTCACCCATGCACTGCGTCATGCGGATTCTGCTGCATGTCACTTGTATGCTCAGACTTCATTCATTTCCTGAGCTTAAACACCCAGCGGCCGATGCCCTAAACCTTGAACCACAGCTAGAATCTAAGCCTGAAGTACTAAATTTAGACCCTGAAACCCATACCCGAAATCTTAAAGGGGAATGTCGCGACATTGCGGCTCAGTCACACTGAAGCATCAACAACACCACCAAGAGCAGATCGGAGCCTGGCAGAGGCGGCAGGCACATGCAAGATTGCCTGTCTTGATAGCTGATAGTTGCAGCTGGTTTTGATACGAGCTTTCTTATTTGTTGTCACATCCCAAGCGTTTGTCATCGTCGTTTTTTCAACTCAATATCTATTCCGCGACCGTGCGCCATTTCGTGTCCGAACACCTGGGACCTGACATTCTCGCCCTGACATCCCCAGCTGCTGGGACACCCGCGCCCAACCTCGAAAGCCGAATCCTGATGATAACATCCGTGTAGCAGCTTACCAGCGCACCATGTTTCGAACAGGCGAATTTGCTGCTCCTGGAAGCTGCAATTCTCATGGCCTCAGTTTGCCAAAAAGCGGGTCACGATTTACGTGACAATTCTTGGGCTTCAGGATCCATGGTCCGACGGCGCAGGGCTCTTTGCACAGCTTCGTCGAAGGTTGCCAGAAAGCTGTTACGAGCTATAGAAGAGATCAACGCAAGTCGGACGAAACAACGCCGAGCATTTTGTTGTCGCGCATTCACTGCAGGACAGAACAGGTCTTGTCAGGAGTGGCATTTGGAGGCATCCTGCAGCTTGAAGTGTTGATCACCCAGCTTTTCCACTCAGGGGAACCTCTAAGGCCTCAAGCTGTGGGTCTGAACCCTGATCGATGTTGGGCTTCAGGCGATGTCCAGTCCGGTAAGCAATGCTGCAAGCATCGTCAGGGCATCGGCCTTGACATACAGAGCGTTCAGAGTCTAGGGAACGGAGTTGGGGTTGAGGGTACGTTTGGCGTTGCTAGGGAGAATGTCAGGCTTGATTGCGAAGTCACCCAAAGAAACGAAAAGGACTAAGGCTTAACTAAGGGTGCATTGCCTGCAAAAGCAGAACGAAGAGGGGAGCTACCCGAGCACACACGAGCTCTACAACCTCAAGCAGAACTTTCAAGTTGTTCTCAGCAATGAAACGGATGATGGAGAGGAAGCTCGGCCAATGTATGCCGACAAGGATTCAAGCTCGTGTGGCGGCAGGATCCACGTTGAAACTACGACCGTCGGAGGCAAGTGATGAAGAGCACACCCTAAGCCTTTGCTGTTCATAGTCACTATCCCCACCACAGCCACCAGCAGCACAAGCCGCACCAGCAGCACCACGCTAACATCATCAACATCACCATCGTTCACCATTGTTCAGCTGTGCGGTCTGAATAAAATCCCAGTGTGACCCTTCAAGTCTTCGTCACCGTTATTATTGTCGTTGTCGCCGTCGGCGCAGCATCTTCCTCGCCGTGGTCACCATCGTACTGTCGACATTCATAGGAGCCCTTAGGGGGGTAGGGGGGAGGGGGGTAGGGAACTATATGTCTTTAATAGGCCCTATTTGGTCCTTATTATAGGTATTAAGGTCCCCTACCTTCCTCCCCCCTACCCCCCTTAAGGGTCCTTATGAGTAATCTTCATCTTCGGCATCATCAGCAGGTGCATCGTCGTAGCCGGCCCCCTGGTCATAATATCGCCCAAAGAAGAACCTAAAGCCGGGGATCACACGAGGGAAGTGCCAGCTGCCAGAAAGATGCCTGCTAAAGCGGCAACCTCCGGCTCGCTGTAGCTTTCGAGTCGACACTTCAGCTTTGAGGGTCTAGTTATTATACCATATTATATACTTTATCATGCTATATTATACCATATCATACCATATTGTGTAAATTTCTTGTATTGCCACCACGTTTCGAGAACGCTGCTTGCTACTCCCAGTAAACTTCTCGGGGCCGAGGAAGAGATGAATTTGGAACTAAGAACGTGGAAGCGTAGAACAGCTTGCATCGACTGTAGTGGACCGGAAACGCAAATCTGTGAAGAGCATGACGTCACCAGGTAATTTGGGCCGCCAGGTCGGTATCTGTTCAGTTGAACTGGCAGTGCCTATTATCAATATCATTATTTTTTTATTACTATTATTATTATTACTATTATTATTATTATCTTGAATTGAAGCCTGAAAACTCAATGCCTTAACTCACAACTCTAAGCCACGAGCCTTTGCCGCGATGAGGCTGCCAAGATACGGTGCCTGGAACGAGGAACGGAACAGGAGGCGCTGCAAGGGCATCATCATCATACTCATGTCAATGCCGTAATGATAATTGCACTAGCTCCAATAATGGTCATCACCACCATCAACATCACCAACATCGTCATAACAATGACAACAAACCACACAGGTGCTGACATGTCAATGTTGACAGACAACAACCTCCAGAAAACAAGGGACCGAATTATGGACCCTAAAACCGTGGACTCTGATTCTAAGGACTTCTGAACAGGGTCCTTCGGACATCCTTCCCCCTCCACCACTCCCCCAGTTGTTCAGCGACTTCTTCATCTTGTGGGACTGCCTGCATCTTGCCGCAGACTAAATGTTTAGTCCCGCAACGTATGTACAGGCCAACAGGGATTGGAACATACGTGATAAGGATAGTCACATAAGCATATATATATATATATGTGCATATGCATGCAGGCAAGTCGACGCTGATGCATGCATACATGGTCGGGCATCAGGTTTCCTGGGCCACTACCACCACTGACCACCTCTGGAACGCAGAACGTACGACCGCAGGGCGGCGAAATTCGATTCGCGCACCACATCCGCAATCGACATGGGGAGAGCCGCAGTATGCAAGCACCAGATCCACAGCCACATCTCATGGCTATCCCTCGCAGCTTGCAGCTCAACCGGGGCACGCCGAGCCGAAGAACCGCCTTTGCGAAGTTCTGCATGGCTCGCACAGTATGCACATTGGTCTTGAGGTTTGTAAAGGGGTCTTACAGGGTGTCGCACGGGATGTCTACGAGCTTTTTATAGGAACCATGGATTCAGGGTCTCATAGCGGGGGTTAAGTTTCGGACCTCACGAGTTCATGCTTATGCAAGAGTTGGGGGTGTTGAGGGCTGTGAAATTCAGCTCAAGGGCCTTAAGATGTGGGTTAGTCAGGTAAGTCTGCTGAGCGCTTCGGTGTGTGCTTGGGCTGCCTGTCACGCCTTCAGCTAAACCTAAACGAAAGTAGGAACTCTAAAGCGGCTCAGAAACAACCCTGGCTTGAAATCACCGCGTGGTCTAATCTGAAGGCTGTAGGCTTGAAGCGCCGCCACGGTTCAGAGGTTCATGCAGAGGCCGAAAACATCCAGGTTGTAAGTACTTCCCCTGAGCCTTTCCTGTAGCTGAAAGCACAGCCCGTGCTGCCCCCAATCAAGGTGGGCTGCCACGTATGAATCCCTCAACTGCTATACCCGTGACTGCAGCAGTATCACACAGCCCACCACTAGGACTGATGCCTCTGTCATCATGAAGCGATGGCACAGCCCACGAACTACCGATCGCAGCGTTGTTTTACTCAGCCATCTGCTGAGCCCGGTTATGCGGATTGAGAGAGCTGGAGACAGTTATTCAAGAAGTCATTGAGCAGAACGATGCATTTCGGACTGATTGTGTCGCTGCAGTTGTCGAAGAGCAACAGCATGCATACCGAGATGACACGCTCCAGCTCATTCAGTGATACAGTCTAGGTAGTGCGCCCAAGATGGTTTATCTACTGCCTGCGGGTACCGAGCCATGGATGAACGCAACCGCGGTACGTGGTTGCAGCACCACCCTTTGCATGAAACCATCATCGCACTCAGACAGGTGCTGGCACTCAGACGGAGCAGATGCCTACTGCATCTCGGCGACGTGGACTTTGACATGCTTTGTACAACCACGTCGCAGTTCTGGCAGCTCACTCCTCGACAACACCGTTGGCCAGCTCCTTCGATCTCTGCTACTGGGGCGCTCGGAAGCTCACAGCTCCAAACCCTTGGAGGCTGATGGGCAAAAAAATCCAACCAGGATTATGTTCAAACGACAAAGTCCTGCGACAAGGCAGTACACTACACATCTCGCAATGGATGCCTGGCAGAGGAACTTACCACCTCAAGCGGCAACCCCACCTTGAATCGCACGATTTTGAAACAGTGCACGACCTGTTCTCGCTATGGCGCAGGCCTCTGGCAGCTTTCTCTTCCTCGCTGTTGGTGTTGACGCCTCGTTGCAGAAAGCTCGAAAGGTTTCGCTGCAGGCGTGAACACCCTTCCCTGCATTGGCGAACGGAGAGGACAGTCAAAAAATAACGACAGCCTGGTGACGAACGTCGCAAAAAGAGAATTAACACGGAGGACGAGAGCAAATTTTGTCAAGGCATGCATGACGTTCCGTTGCCGACAGGCAAATGAATCGTGTGGGCGCTTCACTCTGTCCACAACAACAGGCCAGTACAGGAGGAGAGACTAGAACAGGGCTCTGGGGTATATTCTCCTCTCATCGTATGTAACACGGACGATTATAAGGTTGGACGGTCTAGGCTAGGCCCCTATAGTAAGTGCAAAAACAGACTCCCGGCCCCAAACGTGAAATCTCTGACCTAGAAGGTCAAGGTGACATGGGTTCGCCTTTCTGTGTTCAGGGGTTCGGGGTGCTAGGGTTTGGGTTTGGTGATTTGGGGTTTTTTGGGAACTCCCAAATAGCGAATGCCAAACCCGGAACTCTACAGTCAGATCTCTGAGTTGAGAACCGGCGTTCCGCTTTCGGCATCACCCTGGGCCCGATCTTCGATCGTGTGAACATGTGGGCACTGCTCTAAATCAGAGGCAAATTGGCTCTAAATTCAAAGTCATGCACATCTCATAGTAGCTTCTACATAGAAGAGCTCTCAAGTCAATATTCGTAAACCATAGTACGTTTATGAAATTTCGAAATGCTTTCCGTTTCGAAAGGGTTCTATAGTATTTTAGAGCCGGATTGTGCAAAGGACTGGGAAGGGTTTGAGCCTTTTGGCAACGAGAAACATTATTGCACCCTCATGCGTCCTACGTATAGCAACACTACGGCCATTAAACTGCTTATTGCCGGCCGTCTGGGCAAAAACAAAACACAAAAACATATGCGGCGCACTTGGCGTTCAGATTCGGGCGATTAGTAGAAGGACAACTCATGGGCTGATTTCCAATGCTGGTTCATCATGATCTCCAGCAAGATCGCTGATGGCTAGTACGACGACGCTCTCTATATCCTCACTGTTTGCCTCTGGCCCGGCAGACACAGCCCAGTGCCGAGCCGGCACCCCTGCGACCCGAACATCTAACCGTTTCCAGGCTGTCAGCCGTTGAGCAGTGTTGACCGGTTTGGTGGTAAGCATCTCCATATCCGACCGAATCTGACAAACAACCTCAAGCATGCCAACTCTCCAACACCTGGACTTCATCGTGACCTGAGTCTCACAAGCTGATCTTTGGCCCGAAGCCATGAGCACATGAGGCACTAGAAACGTAATCTAGGGGCCTGAATAATTAGAATACGGCTTTGGGGCCCATCATACTATGATTAGAATAAGGAACCCCCAAAATAGTATGGGTATATATTTATTAAGGCCCAAAACTAAAACTGTAAATCCAGCCTCCTTGGGAGCTTCCGCCAAGACAGCCACGCCTCCCACCAGAGCCCCGTCCCCAGGGCTTGGGGCCCAGAGGAGGGGTATAGGAATTGTTACCGTAACCCTGAATAACCAACCTTTTTAGGGTTCCCTATTATGATTTCCTAATTTAGGTCCTTCAAAAGGTAGGTTCTTCTGGGTTAAGGTAGGGTTTAGGGCCTCAGGGTGTGGGGGTTAGGGTCTCCGGCCGAGCAAGGCTTCAAGTGGAAGGTTCCGACAAGAAAGTGGCGAGGAAAGCTTGCAGAATTGCTTTAAAATAGTTCGTAAGGCCCACATCACATAAGTGAGAAGAGAAAAGAGCAAAGGACAAGGCGCTCCAAAAGTTAACCACCTCAGACGTACAAAGCCCTCAGCCCGAAATCGAGGGCCTCGTGATGTCTAAGTCATTCGAAAAAAATCCCTGGAACAATGAGCTCTTGATGGTCTCCTGAATCCTAAACCCAGTCACAAGAGGACGTGGTGCATGGTTATATAATAAAGATGACTATATGAGCGCATGATTGCAACTACTTGCAGCCCCGGCCAGTGTACCTGGAACCCCACTCGTACGTCCCCGGATCCCGTAAGTACTCCACCTTCCGACTCTGGAGGTAATGTGGCTGCAGCAGAGATTGCTGCTGCCGTCGTGGTCTCTGTCGGCCGTCCCTGGTGGGTTCTGAGCCAAGGGTTCGAGGTCAGGATCTCATGCAGAGGCGTTGGCCTCTCAAAGCAAGGTTTGCAAGGTCTCGTAGTCTTCTATCAGCGCCGTGAGTGCTGTTGGGATGCGATCAAGATGCTAATAGGGCCGTGCACCATTCCAGGGGACGGGCCCAGAAATCTGGAGAATCTGCAAAAAACTGTTTGGATCAGGCTCAAGCTACGCACTGTGAGACCCAGCGAAAGGGTGCAGCAGGAACGGAGTTATTGTAGATTTGATCTCCGGGCCGATGTGCCTCGAGTGTTTCTGGCAGCAGACCTGGTGTCAGGAGCCGGCGCGTTTAAAGTAGCTGCATCAGACCTACAAAATTACTAACTGCTGTAAGGGCCCAGTATGATGAGTCTATAGGGCTGTACTAGTATCCAGGCTGAGGAGTTGGGGCTCTCAGAAACCGGATTAGGATGTTGACCTGCCGTGGTCTTGACAAATTCCAACACAGCTTCAATGCTCGCCGAGGTTTCCTAAAATCCAGCCCGAACCCGACCACTCTTCTTAGCTCTAGACATCTCCAGACCCTAAAACCCCGAACTCCAAACCTTAAATCCTCTCTTTCATGTAATTACTAACCGACTTAACCAAAAGAATCCAAGGGCCTTGCGGAACTATTCAGTGGACAAGGCACATAACTTCTGGACAACATATGGCCGGGGGACACGGGTCGAGGAACCGAACAGCAAGCTCTCCAAGCGGGAACAATGCACACTTCACACATTTAGCAAAAGTGACCAGCCACCCTGCGCAAAGCACCTGGCAAAAAAGGACGGAGCTGCGACCGGTACACACTCGGAAATTAGCTGTCCGGCTGCGCATACCAAACACCAATCAGTGCTGTTGCACGTGGCTTAGATTAGAGTCTGCCGTACATGAGCTGCCACCCTGAACACGGTCGGCACTACGCGCAAAACAACAGAAATGTGCAAGGGGCTCTGGCCTAACACTTTGGGACTGACGGGTTGGGTTGATGGGATCTTTGCCTCGCGGCAAAATTTATTTGAGTCTTTTCTAGTCGCTTCATTCTCCGAGCCATTCCTAAACCCTAAACCCTAAGCCCAAGAATCCCTAGACCCCGAACTGAATAAACCCCGAAGCCCAACAAAACCTAAAGAAAAAAACCCTAAACCCTAAACCCAAAGAATCCCTAACGCCCGAAGGGAACCCTTTCAGGATGCATCCCAGGGACCCCCCGGGCCGGAGAGCTGCAAGACTGGGGCCGAACGAGGAGCGATGGCCTCCCAGACTTATTTTCGAAATTACGATAACAGTTACTATGATATCGAGTAGTATTGTGTTACTATTATTCAGTTAGTTGTACTAATATATACATCTCAAAGAGTGTCATTTCTTATGGCAAATTTCAGAGTATGTTCGATTCTTTGGGGCTTTTCCGTCTTTAGAGGGCTTGGGGCATCAGAATGTCAGTGGGAAGCACTGATGTGACATCTGTCTGTGTGGATGTTGTGGGGAGCGGTGACATATGCATGCTGCATGCACGTATAAGCACATAAAACACACAAGAACTGTCTGCGGCTGAGGAACGAACTGACTTGTGTAGATCCACGTCTATGTATAAGTATGCATCTAATGTGATGTACTGCAATGTATTGTATGTATGTAGATATGTGGTAAGAGTGCAACGGATGTTTGTTTGATGTCCATGCTGTTGCATGCAGATGTACGGTGTACATGCTGTC
The DNA here is from genome assembly GCA_905221615.1 of Symbiodinium sp. CCMP2592. Taxonomy (NCBI): domain Eukaryota; class Dinophyceae; order Suessiales; family Symbiodiniaceae; genus Symbiodinium; species Symbiodinium sp. CCMP2592. The sequence continues at coordinate 157,089 of CAJNDT010000030.1, read as the reverse complement.
GGCACACCCGCACCCACCCACTGCCCACAAACAACAATTGCATAGGTGTGCACGTGTGTTCCTATAACACTCTTCGGCACTGTCCGATCTCTCTGATGCCAGGACTGCAAGACGAAACTGTTAGGGTGACAGATTCCTTGTTCTCGCAGGTGCTGTGGAAACAAAGCCAGCCAATAGAAGTCGATGGAAAGTGAAACACCCGGGGGTGCATCATTCCTTCATATAACCTTGTAAAACGTTTTTGGAGAATCCCTACAAGGGGTTTTATGCAACCTCCTTAAAACCTTGTAAACCCTCAAAAAGCCCAACACCTGATAGAACCGTGATCAAGCTCAACAAAACCGCGGTTCAAGCCTTACACTGTCTGGTTCTTAGTAGGGAATGGGTTATGGGGACTATTATTAGGGATTATATAGGGGCTACTGTAGGGATTCATTCCCCCATTCCCTACTAAGAACCAGACAGTTATATTAACACCTACGTCTTGAACTTAGGTGGCCTCCTCGGTCGCCGTTATCAAAATCGCTCGTTGCAGCGCGTACATGAACTTCCTGCCGCCAAAACGTTTGGGGACCCAGGCTACCCTGACAGACTTTTCACTAACAAATTCTAAGGTTGAAAGTTGGCAGTAAACGGTGTAATTGCTACATGGTTCATCGGCTCAAATAAAGTTTGACTTAGGGGCCTATCTGCCTCAGAATGCATGAGCGATGACAAGTTCTTCATAGCCCCCCATTCCAAAGCCGCGCATGGAACAACCTCACATGCGTGGCTTACGGTTACAATGCGTTACGTTACAAGTTGACACCCTCCGGCTTTGTATGCCGTGCTCTTGGAGAGCTTGCGTCGACAAACTCCGAAGCCTCAAGTAATCCTCTGTATAATCCGAAAGTCTAAACCCTATAGGCCCTCAACCCCCCCAAGCCCGAAGCCCTAAATCCTAAGCCAGATCCTGGTAGACTTGTAGCTCGTCCGCGGTTGCGCGAGAAGCTCACAAAGTCTCTGAGTGGTCCAGGGAGCACCTCACAGCTCTCAAAATGGTTTGGGTTAGTTCAAGTTTAGGGTTTATAGGGTTTAGGGTTTATAGGGGTTGAAGTTTTCCAAGCTTCTTTTTGAGTGCCTTACGAGGGTGTGGTAAGGTGTTGTTGCAGGTAAGGGTTTTGTTAGGGCTATCGGGATCCTACTTTGAAGATCCAGGGTGTGTGTGCTGGTGTCCCTGATTTTCAAACCTCTTGTGCGGAACCTCTCCACGGAAGGCTCAAGCTAGGAATGCACCCGAAAGTACAGAAGGGCCTGCGTTCCTGAATACAACGACTTTCAATCATGTAGGCTGCGCTGCATATTACTACTATGAGTGAGGAGCCTTCCCCAGTTTGAACGGCCTTAGTACTGTGATGGCAGAAGCACGGGACTACTGAGTATGGAAAATCTGTAACTGATTTCTCATGCCTAAATCCCTATACTCCCCGCGCCCTTCAGTCAAAGGCATCGAGACGACCGGAAGCTGCAAAGAGGCGATGAACCGCAGAACACGACCAAATAAGCTCAAATCAATCATCGCCCCATTTTCATCGTCATCGAACCAACCCACATTTTCAAGAACCATGTCTGCGATGCAATCCTAGCATCGCACCTTCCCGTCGCGGTTCCAACAGGGACTGCTTCAATGGCTCCACAGCACTGTGCTGGAAGGTCTCGCCTTTCTACGATGGCTTTTAAATGACACGGAACCTAAACAATTGGAACAGGTCTTTCCAGGCCCTATACTATGACCAACTGTGGTAAGGGAACGGAAGGAATAGCATGCCTAATTAATCAGGCTGTCTAAATTACAAACATGCATACCACGCACCAGTCATAACTATGATCACCCCGTTGCAAAACGATGGTCATACGCACCGGGATATCTTCAGGGTCTTCAAAACTCCTAAAGCATCCAAGGGGTTTCGGAAACACAGGGATACTGGCGGGGAGAGGGTTGTTGAGAACTTCCGCTTGCTACAAGTAGCTCATTCGGCCGCGTCAAATTTGGGTGACCGAGCAACTGGCGTGCGGAGGTTGACATAGTATTATACATACAGGACAGACAGACATATTTATTTGCACGGAGGACAGCTGCTTCTTGCTCAGATCGCTACAAGCCGCCGTACTGGTGCCTTGACAGGTACTGCTATCACGGCAACAAAGGCGAACTAAAACCAAGAACTTTCGGCCACCAGTTGTGATGTCTGGGTCTCGGTGCGAACGGCCCCCTGAGGCATCGTTGGGCTGAGTGAGCCCTAGAATTCAGCACCAAGGTCCAGAATCCCGCACCAAAAAACCGAAGCTCCCTTGAGCCTACAAAGCGCTCATCAAGTCTTTGCAAGGAAAATTTACTCTTCTATGACCCAGTACTGCGCTTTCTCGATCACGCTGAACATTTGCAGCTACAAGGTCAGGTTTCCCACATGCAGTTCTCGTGACGACTGGGCCCGGCTCCTTCACTGAGAGTCAGATCTGGCGCGTCGTTCCAGAAGTCTGTCAGGACTGTCTCCATCTTCTTGGCCTCAGTGGCCGAGAGCTGGGGAGTCCAGGGCAGTCGTCCGCAACGAAAATGCAGCCCGCTGGCTTTTTCTGCTGATCGCATGAGCGCACAGAGGCATGTCCAACCGCCGCAACATGTTGCGAGCTCTTCGGCAAACTTTGGCCAGTCTGTGGTATGGCATCTTTGCTATACAGCACATGATTCATGCACCCGTCCCCTGTCTAGCGAACGGGTGCCGGCAAAACGGCTGGCACTCGGTGGCTGTACAAAACCGAGTCCAGTACCAAAAGAGCTTCCACCAGCGCATGTGGTGGCTATAGCTGCAAGGGCTATCTTGCAGCGCTCAGACAAGATTGTTTCTCCAGCTGGGCGGATGAAACAGGACGCGACATGGCAGCCTCCTGCCTTTGGGCCTTGGCCTCAGAGCTCCCAACTGTCAAAGGCCTGGGCTGAAGACGTAATCTTCGTCTTGGACTGCATGAAGCTTGGACCCAAGAACTTCTGCCGCCGCTCCGTGCGTTTGCTTGCTTGAGCGAAGGCAGTGTCAGTGCCTGGCTTGCACTGCGAATACCATTCGTTATCCACAACGCAACTCCAGCCCTCTGCACAGCAGGTCGGACCATTATGGTTTCTTCCCCCGCACTGCTGCCAGGCCTTTGCGCAGGACGGCTCTGTCGTGCTGGCTCCTGCTGTCGTGGTGGGCTTCACTGTTGCGATTTTGCTTGTGGTAGTCGTCGTGGTAGTCGTGGAGGCCGTAGGCGGCACTGGTCCGGTTGTCCCAGGATACACGGACTGTGTGGAACCGATTTCTCCAATTGCCACATTGGCAAAGGTGACGTAGCCCCCTGGATGCTTGCTGCGCACATTCCGAGGAGAGCTGTCCTCACCGCCTGGGCACATGCCACGGCGGATGCCTGGCTCGCTGCACTCCCTGTCTTCAGGGTAACAAGAGTCCAACCACATCATGTGGACGTCGATGTCATCCCAGAGAGAAAATGCCGCAACGTGCCCGCGGCTCAAGGACTCGCCCATGGCTTTGTTGCCACCTTTCTCCTGAAAGTCGTTCTCGTTCTCGAAAAGGTCCTTCATGTCTTTGCACGATTGGTCCGTGATGGAGTCGGGATAGCCTGGTGCCTTCGGGAGGATCGTGATGGATGGGCTTGCCACGGCACGGCCGTCCTGCACATAGAAGCGGCGGATTTCTGAAAGATCGCCAGCATCAGTACCATCCGTTGTGAGGAACTGCGTCACGACGGTCATAGGCCTGCTAGAATCCACAGCAAAGTCCGCTCCCGGACCATAGAACGTTGTGTTCTGGTTCCGGAAAGGATTGATGTCGCAGCCATCCTTGTCACAAACACCGTCGTATCTCTCACCACTGTCGTTGTCTCCACATTCAGTGCCGCTGCACATATACTGACCCGGAGAGTCAATGTCACATGGGTGCGGGGTATAAGCCGTTGCCATGTTGTTCGCCTCCCAAATGTCCATCTCCGCACAGCATGCGCCATAGTGGCCAAGGCCCATGGTGTTGCTGAAGTCTTTGGGATGAGGCTTCCAGTTCTTCGAGTTCGCCTTGCCGTCAATGAACTTCACATCGTGAGGGCACTGTGCATCACAGTATCCGGTACCATACTTGGCACCTGCAGCGTTGTAGCCAACGCCCTTGCCGCCATCAGCAGCCATCTCGATGAAGTACATCGCCCCATTCATGCCGCATTCCACGGCCGAGGAGTCCACATCCATGGCAAACTCGCGGTTCTTCAGTTTGAAAAGCTTGTAGTTGTCATCATCTTCCAAGAGGAAAAGCCGAGATCCCACATTGGATCCGGTCACAAAGTTGAGACGAACACCGCCCGGCACTGGAGTGATACCGTAAATTCTCTCGTACTGCCTGTCATCCACTGCCTCCAGCGCGCAGTCCTTCGCACAAGCTTCCGGATCAGCGCATATGCTTGTGTCCCACTCGTTGCCGTCATAGCAATTCCGGTACCCCTCAGTCGTGTGGATCCAGCGCCAGTTGGCATCCAGAACCAGCTTGTGCTCCTTGGTAGTGCATTGCCCTTTGGAGCACTCCTTCACTGTCATAGTTGGGCTTCCTTCGGACTTGAGGGTGCCAGGCTGTTGCGCAGCACAGAATGGGAGCAGAAGCAGAAAGGTGAGGAGAGCCATGGCAGTTCACCGAGAGGGTAGATCTGGTCCTTCAGCTTCAAAATGGCTGCAGTGAGATTTTTGGCCAACTTCAGCGTCCAACAGAATTACTGTAGCGACCCTGACAGTGGCAGCATGTAATGCCAAAACAAAATGAATCATTCCCCGTATGCTCTGTGTCTGTGAAGATCTGCCAGCCCGACGACCTTGGCTGAGCTTCTGACCAAGAGTATTCGCAGGGCATCCCAGGGGTAGCACGCAGCCTCATCGGACACCAGGGTGAGCGTGGCTGAAACCAGTTATAAAAAAAAACCTGAGGCGCTGGCTGCACCTGTTTCTGCCAGGTTGCGAATGATTCCTGCGCTTTGTGTTCCGAGCTTGGGACCGTTGTTTTGCTTCATCAGTACAGGAATGTAAGTGTCATGCGGCCTCCAGAAAGCATGTGCAGATGAAGTGAACATTGTTTTTGCGAATGCTTCCTTCGATTAGAATCCTCCAACAGGACCGTTCAAGATGGTGGTGCAGGCCGCCACTTTCGAACCAAGCCCTAAATCTGACTGACTAGCACCATGAATTGCCTGCACTCTAATCTCTAAGCTGGAGCCGCCCAAACACCCGACAACAGTCCAAAACATGAAGCAGCCTGGCCAATGAAGTCCGATCAGAAGCTGCATGCACCCTATGAATGACAAAAGCCAGCTTAGCCGCTGGGGCCTGACGGTCAAGAGCCAGTTAAGCTTCACATGCTTCACCCATTGATCCCAAAACCGAAGACCCCTCGTACCCCAACAGAAACCCTGCGCTGCAAATCCTGGGTCGGAGCAGTCGGCAGCCGAAGGCGTCGCAAAGCCAAACCCTCTGAAAGTTGGCAGGCGACGCTGCTAGGTCCCGAAAGCCCACCCTAGGCCAAAGCCCGAAAACCAATTAATGCAAAACGACACCAGAAAGCAAGCCCAAACGCCCAGGAGAACCTGAAGTACATCCAAAACCTTAAAGTGAACTGAACCAGGCTCGTTCACCGTTTGACCCTGAACTCCTCAGAGTGCTCCAGACCATAAAGCCGTGAGCCATGAAAGTCCAGACCCCCAACTCCTTGCCTTCCAACTCGTCAGACAGCGTCATCTCCTGTCCGTGGGCAGAAACACGCCTTCACGGCGTAAAGGCCCGGTTGTCACTAGCTTGCGAATACGACTATGAGTCGTAGTGCCAGCTACCGGCATCCGTCTTGAAGAGTATCTGAAACAAGAATGTCAAGCCCGTGACATGTACTCCTGACTAGTCTGATGCAACCACGGTTGGGATGACCTCCGCAGACTCACTGGCTGGCCTCTTCCGCAGCTGAGGCGAACTGGAGCAGTGCTGCATGAGCATTTGGTTTGCTCTCTTCGCCGCCCTCCTGTGCAATACTGGACGAACTTACTCTCAAGGCATTCCATCCATCTGTTGAAACATCGTGGAGGCTTGCTGAAACGAAAACATCGACATGGCGTCCCCTTATTTATGGAATGCTGAAATGCAGTGGATCGTGGACCATAGTGACTACAGTAGAGACGTCAGGTTCAACACTTCTTCGTGCAAGTGACCACGCATATAGCAATACGAATTTGAAACATGCCAAAGAAAAACACGATGGATTTTGAGCTCGTATCACGAATAAATCACCACCTCCCAGCGTTGTTCGCATCTCCAGCTCATAACTGTGCCTATCGGGTCGAAGTCGGTACACAATTTGCATTCGTTGAAGACCCCACACATGTGTTGCAGAATCAGAACTGATGTTGGCACACGAGGAAACGAAAGGAAGTGTCGGTAATTTCAAGTGCTTCGACTTTTCAAGTTGCATACGTGACTCGTCACTCGTCGTGTGGAACAGGATGATGTGGATCGTAGTCGTAGCACATATGCTGGCATGTAACATCCAGAGGAGCCCAACCTTACGACATGAGAAATTGGGGAATCCTCTGCAGGTGACGCCGTCATTCTCTTCGCGTCACAACTTTCGCGAGGCACCCGAGCCAAACGCCACAGGAAGCAACGCCAGAGTTGTGCTTGTGTGCGGCGCAAACAGTCCGATTCGGCTTACTGGTCGTCTTTGTAGACCAGTGAATAGCATTCGACTGATGCTACGCCTGTGTAGGTTCGGAAGCTTAAGCTGCTGCATCAAATTCTTCTCATAAGCTTGCCATCTGAGATCGAATGCTGGAGAACCCAGAGCTTTCAATCACCCTCTTTCCGGATCAGCTCTCTCTGCCGGGATTAGGCTGCGAAGAGCTGTGCTTGGTGAAAAGCCTTTGTCTGATTGGACAGAGGCACCCGAGCCACGTGCTTCTGAATTCCCGTGCTCGACTGATTGAAGCATGTAAAACTGAGCACCGTAGCATGTTCACTGTTTTTTGACATATTGAAGCAGGATTATCCCTGTAATCTGATCTTGGAGCGATTTGGATTTGGTCATGTTCTCAGGCACCGAAGATACGCTCGTCACTGCGCTGCTCCGTGGACGTTGCCACACCAGCCTTGGGAGGTGAAGCAGGAGTTACATGCTCGCGTTGTACATGTTTCCGTACTTGGAGGATCTTGGGACTTAATAATTAAGGTTGTAAGTACCCTAATAAGGGTTATAAGTATAGTTACCCGAATTATAACCCTAGTTACTAAGTCCCATGATCCTTTAAGTAGATACACCATCCACAAGTATGCACTCATATGGGAAGACACGAGCACGACACGATTGTCGCAGATAGCCGCTGAGGGCACCCTCTTTCACGCAGGATGTTCGTGCAATTTCCCGGAGAGGTGCCCGCAAACCTAATAGGCGACTCCTTGTTCAACCCCGGAACGCTGGCAACTGCTGAGGACTCATGACGACAATTCCTGCCCGGGAAAACCCTCAACTGTTGTCGTTACAACTTCAGGACTTCAGGCCCCAGGACCCAATTTTTCAAGAAGAAACAGATCAGCTAAGGGGCTGGAGCCATTCGCGATGGATCGACGTGAGCTAACTTAGCGCGCAGCTCCTTCACCTGAGCACATCCAGCTGTGGACTGAGACCGATCCATTCCAATCTCATTCTATTGCTTTACTCTGAGAGAATGAAGCATCACGGGCCGCACCTCACTTAGTCTAACTCCCCTAAACCCTAAACCCAAGATAGAGTGACTGCATAGCTTCGCTTACAACAACAAAATGGAGCCCCGGGCCGCAGCCGGGACAAATTTTGGTGCTTCGGGCTGCTTTGACACCCCAGGGCAGACATCATCAGAAATGTGTGTTGTCACATGGATCCTGCTCCACATAGCAAACAAAGCGCAACAAAGCTCACGTTGCAAGTACACTGTCACGCGCAAAGCATGCTGCCGTTGCTGCAGGCGCCCCTGAACTGTTTGCCTTCTGCCTCAACAAGGCGGTGACCTCGCGTTCGACGGCTTCTCTCATCTGCCTCTCATTCTCCAGCTCCTGACTTGTTCAAGGAATCCGAGGAACAAGACTGCTGGCGCAAGCTGTCCATACACTTAACATCGAAACTTCCGGACACGAAGCAGTGTTGCTTGACTCCCCATGAAACGGGCCGGCAGCACGATTGACAAGACGCTGGACCTGGGCAGTAAACTCCCCAGCAATGTATTGCTAATTTAAGCGTTCGAACGAAGAGTCTCTGAGCATCCAATCTGTCTAAGGTCCCTGCCGCGCATGCCGCGAATAGGAGCCCAGCGACGAAGAGCCAGCGGTTCTGAAGGAACTTGACGAGGCCTAGGGCGCCCACAAGGAATGACCACAGCAGCGAGTTTGGTATCTGCTGAGATAATTAGTTGCCGCAGCGCTCTGAAAATTCACGGAACCTGGCTGCCGTGAAGTACGCATCATCGGCATTAGCTGGGCTGCTTCTCGCACAGCTGCCCCGGCATCTGCGCCAGAAAAACGAGCATCATTGGCATCAGGTGGACTCCAGGTGGACTGTCTCTTGCACAGCCACCCCAGAGAAGCGAGCATCATCGGCATCAGCTGGGCTGCTCGTTGTGCAGCTGCGCCAGAGAAGTGAGCATCAACGGCATGTGCCCCAGAAAAGCTAGCATCATCGGCATCTGCCGGGCTGCTTCTTGCACAGCTGCCCCCAAGAAACGACCATCATCGGCATCAGGTGGACTGTTTCTTGCACAGCTACCCCAGAGAAGCGAGCATCATCCGCATCAGCTTGTGCAGCTGCGCCAGAAACGCGAGCATCATCGGCATCAGCTGGGCTGCTCTTTGTGCAGCTGCCCCAGAGAATCGAGCATCATCGGCATCAGCTGGTCTGCTTCTTGCACAGCCCCAAGAGAGAAGCGAGCATCATCGGCATCAGCTGGGCTGCTTCTTGTACAGCTGCCCCCAAGATACGACCATCATCGGCATCAGGTGGACTGTTTCTTGCACAGCTACTCCAGAGAAGCGAGCATCATCGGCATCAGCTGGGCTGCTCTTGGTGCAGCTGCCCCAGAGAAGCGAGCATCATCGGCATCAGCTGGGCTGCTTCTTGCACAGCTGCCCCAGAGAAGCGAGCATCATCGGCATCAGCTGGGCTGCTTCTTGTACAGCTGCCCCAGAGAAGCGAGCATCAACGGCATGTGCCCCAGAAAAGCTAGCATCATCGGCATCTGCCGGGCTGCTTCTTGCACAGCTGCCCCCAAGATACGACCATCATCGGCATCAGGTGGACTGTTTCTTGCACAGCTACTCCAGAGAAGCGAGCATCATCAGCATCAGCTGGGCTGCTTTTTGTGGAGCTGCGCCAGAAACGCGAGCATCATCGGCATCAGCTGGGCTGCTCTTTGTGCAGCTGCCCCAGAGAAGCGAGCATCATCGGCATCAGCTGGGCTGCTTCTTGCACAGCTGCCCGAGAGAAGCGAGCATCATCGGCATCAGCTGGGCTGCTTCTTGTACAGCTGCCCAGAGAAGCGAGCATCAACGGCATGTGCCCCAGAAAAGCTAGCATCATCGGCATCTGCCGGGCTGCTTCTTGCACAGCTGCCCCCAAGATACGACCATCATCGGCATCAGGTGGACTGTTTCTTGCACAGCTACTCCAGAGAAGCGAGCATCATCAGCATCAGCTGGGCTGCTTTTTGTGGAGCTGCGCCAGAAACGCGAGCATCATCGGCATCAGCTGGGCTGCTCTTTGTGCAGCTGCCCCAGAGAAACGAGCATCATTGGCATCAGCTGGGCTGCTTCTTGCACAGGCGGCCCTCGAGAAGCGAACATCCTGGGCATCATCTGCGCTGCTTCTTGCTCAACTGCCCCAAAGCAGCGAGCATCATCGGTATCAGCTGGGCTGCTCGTTGTGCAGCTGCGCCAGAGAAGCGAGCATCATCGGCATCAGGTGGACTCTCGCTTGGCAGGCTGCCTTTTGAACATGTGTCAGAAGTTCACTCCACCATAACCTCTCGGCTCAAAACATTTGCAAATCTCGTTAGTGTCAGGTGATCAACGACAACAACATCATAAGCATCAGCTGGACTTTCCAAACCCACCCAAATTGCACCAATCCTGTTCTACCCACGGAAAGTATGGCAAACATCCCTGCTGCCCGAAACCCACGTAAGCGCGCCGCCGTGCGGCTCCGCGTCGAGTAGCTGGAGGTGGAAAGTTCTGACGCACTTCTGCTTGAAGTCATCGAAGACTGCACAAGGAAGTGCACTGTTTCAGCCAGCACGACAAATGCAGGTCCAAAGTAGCTACCGTAATACATGACTACACTCATGACAAGGGAAGGATCAAGATCTAAAGGATGCGGCTTGATGAACTTGGAGATTGTTGAGGCTTCGCAAAACCTGACCCGAGAAAAGGGTGGATTGTAAGACGGTAAAAAAAAGCTCATGCAAATCCTCAAATCCTGCGACACCAAGATACTTTGGTCTAAAGACATCGAGAATCCCAGGCGCGAAGCCCGATCGCGCCTCGGGCTTGAGTAATCGAAATGGGGCCGTAGCCCGAAACCTTACCATGAACTCCTCAAATCTCAAGCCGTGGTCTACCCCATGGCCCCATGTACTCGAAAGCTGCCTTGCCCGACTTTTGGGTCACGGGGACGTCGTAGTTCCAGGAGAGTGGATCTGGGCTGAATGTTAAGCGTCTGTTTGATGTTGCTGCGTTACTCCTACTACCGCTGGCAATGTTGACTTGACTGTACTTTGATGTCTTGTCACTAGGTTACTGAGGAGATCCTGGAAACTGATCATTTCGACTCTGCTGCTGCTGTGAGCGGTGATGGCACAAACATCAATACCCAGCAATTTGTGACTGCCCAAGAATGAATATTTGGCACGAAGTCTCGAACTTTGTTTACGCCGATTCTCCAGAGCAGGCTAAAATACCTGTCTCACAGAAACATCGTCTACAGTCTCCTCCCCCTGAACCCCGAACCCTGAGCATGCCTCAAACATCCTCCAACCCTCAACCTGAAGCCGAACTAAAACGAAGAGCCTGAACTCTCAGTCTCAGCCAGTGCTGGCTTCAGTCCCCCACTTCTGCAGGCCAGCTTCAGCTGTGAGGCCGACGTCCGGGGACGATCCTACGCCGCCCAACGCGCATGGGAGATTGTGGCTTTCTGTCGATGAAGATTATAATGGCTCGCTCCCAATCAGAGTGCTCACGGATTGGATCCGCGGTGTTGGAACCTTCAGATTTCGGTGTCGATGATGATGACTGGTTTGTTCACCCCGTGGTTGACTTCCCTGCACTTTCTGGTTTGCCGTTCCTACACTCCAAACTTCACTAGAACCTGACAGCATCAGTACAAAGTTGGAGTCGGAGCACTTCAAGTTCATGTCGCAGCAGCATAGACACGGCTAAGGAAGAGGTCCAACGGCAGGACTTCGGTGACCATCTGATGTCTCCATGCAATGTCGTTCTGAACCTGAGTTGCGTTCTCAATGCTCCAGCTCGTGACTTTGGCATCAACAAGAATCTGAGTCCACTACCGCAGTCATGGCTACAACCGACAGAAGACCTGTAAATACTCTACAGAATGACCTGCTGTTCTACTGGTACTAGACTTCGCAGGGATCGCACGGTCACGTGCCTGCATCAAGCCAGCTTGATACTACATTTCCCGCGCCAACCATGTTAAATAAACAGCTGTGATGCATTTGCCCGAAAGACGAAAGATTGCTCGAGAAGGTCGGCAGGCAAACACCGCACATCATCCACAGTGAACAGGGTCATAAAGCTTCTGTTGCAGAGTCTGCTGCTTCCAGGCAAAACAAAGCAGAGCCATGACGATGCAAACTTTGGTCCCCAGTGCTGCGATGCCAATTGCACAGACAGCTTGCAGAGAGACGATCCGTGCAGCTGTGCTTACTTGTAACAGAGGTCCCGGTCCTATTGCGTTCCGTGAAGATCACTTTAGCTTGTCCAGCTACACGGCTAAGCCATGGCACCTGCGGGTTGGTACCGGTGGCACGTTGGTACGGCTCTAAATTCACGTCGCGGTATGTACACTGCAAGAGTTCACAACACTTTGGCTTCATTCTTAAGCTTGTCAATGAGCTCTTCCACAGAGCTCACCTGCAACAGGGGAGCTTTGGATTTCTAAACATGGCAGTTCAGGTTCCGGAACATCCCTGATCCCCAGTGATGGTGATAGCCGAAAACTTCTATTCTACATGGGCTGTAATACCACCCCCTATATACTTGGGTTGTCCCCACACCCTTAAGTACAGTAGGAACAGCTGGAAATGTACTTCGAACCCCATGTAACAGCCCTTCCAAGTACAGTAGGTTTACGGAGGTGGCTTCAATTAGAGTTTGGGGTATACTGCTATACTATAGAGTCTCCTCAAACCGCCGAGACACCCAACCCGCCCGAGCACAAAGGGCCACAAACCTGCATATCACCAGAACAACCCCTAGGGCTTCAGGCGGTCTTGAAGGGCTCCTTTAAAGGATCTATAGGGTTTCGTAATTTAGGGTTGAGGATAAGGGCCTAAATAGCTCTTCACCTGAAGCCCGAAATCCGAAACTCCCAAAGAGTCAAACCCTGCAACCATCAGAGTACCGAAGCTCCCCAAATCTGAAAAAATACAACAAGCCCTCGAAGCAAACGCCTTGACACCACCGGCTCTCGCAGGGGGCTCTTCGACCTTCACCACCTCACCGGGGGTAAGTTAGGGCCGATTTGGGGTCCTAAAAGGGTTCTATTTATGAGGGCTTTATGGCGCCGGTGCTGAGGGTCTAAGGTTTGTTGAGAGTTTATAGGTCTTTTATTTGAGGGTTTCGTGCTTCGGGTTTGAGCTCTGCGCTTCCTCTGGCAGGCTCTCAGGTTAGGGGCTTCAGGGTTGAAGGCTCCGGTTTCAGATATGGAGTTCTGGGGTTTCGGGTTTCGCCTTTGGAAACTTCCGGCTTCGAGTTTTGGGTTTTGGGTCCTGTGCAGGGACATGAGCCGAGGGTGTGTTTGGGTTTTTTCCGGAAATTGGGGCTGTGAGCCCAGGTTGAGCTGGAACCGATGCAAAGATCGCAGCCGATGAGCTGGGTTACTTCGTGCCGACACATCTCGTCAAGAAGCTCAAACACTTTTTGTGCTTTGTGGCCCGGGATGGCTGCTGACAGTTCCAGTTCTTCTGGGCATTATCGCGAACTCTTTGTACAACCCAAGCTGAAGTGACGTGCACTGCCATGTGAAGTTGATGACGCTTCCTCATGACAGTATTTTGACACGGCCATGCTTTTGAAGCTGGTCATGATCGCTGCTCGCGTTAATGCTTCCGGCCAAAAGCCGGTAGCTTATCTCAATGACCTGAGGCGACGCCTCTGCACGCTGCAGTACACTTGCAAGGACTTTTCGCATGCATCAGAAACCCAGACCTGTAACTGGAACTTCAATCTGAATTTTACAAAGTCCCAAACCCCGAACTCCCTAAACATGCATAAAGCCGACCTGACCTGAACACTGCAACGATAACAGAAGAAATCATCCCAATTCCTGAAAGCAACTAACCATGATTTTCACAGAAACCCCTAAGCCGCACACCCGGATTGAAACCTTAAACCCTCGAACTGTGCGGACCCGAGAACTTGGGAACCTGTCAGCACCAAACCCTACCTAGAACCCAACACCCGCAAGTCTCATTCCCCCGCGCACCAAAGCGTAGGCCCTAAACCGCAAGCCTGCGGCAGCCCCTCGATCTCAGGATCCTACCCCCCAAACCCGAATAGAGCTGAAGCCCCAAGCAAGCCCCCCATAAAATTTAGGTTTAGGGTTTAGAGTTAAGGGTTTAGGGGCCCCCTATTTAAACCCCAAATCCCACCATATCCCCCCCTATCGAGAACAGAAACGTAACACTCCAATTCCTCCATCCCCTTGCCAACACTTCGGGGCACCTTTGGTTAGTAGGGAATGGAGGAATGGGGTACAATTATAACTACTGTTACTACCATTCTTCCATTCCCTACTAACCAAAGGTAAGCTTCGGGGCGCCTTCAACCTCGGAGCCATATCTACGCCCATGGAGGCGGCGTCGAGGACCTGAAATCCGAAAGCATCGAGGGTTTAGGGTTGAGGGTTTAGGGTTGCTGTACATGTTGCTTGCTGTGTAATCAGCAGGGAGTTTCGTCCATTGTGAGAGTTGTCAAACGACTTTGGGGGATAGTCGAAGGCTTTTTTGGAGCATAGGTTCAGGGTGTCAAGAGTTTAAAGCCTCGGTTGAAGGCCTTGGAAGTTTGGACTTTACAGGTTGACATTTTCAGGAATAAGGAATCGCTTCAGGCTTCAAGGGGGGTTCAGAATGCTGGAGGGATGGGCCGAAGCGGTTTGAGGCATTCTTTGTCTGCTTTTGGGGCACCATGTCATTTCTGGAGGACGAGGAGTGCTGCGCACGTTCAGCCCCCATTGCCCCATTCAGTGCTTGGTTTAGGACGGGGTTGACTCACGCAAAATAACCTGTAAATGCAGGACGGGGTGACAAGAGCGCAGCAAAACCAGTGGAAGATGCTCGTTGATAGAAAACTTTGAACTTTGAGCTGATATTGCCTGGCCAACGCTCACCCAGCTCAGCGGCGACTGCACGACGACCCAACCTCCAGTCCACAAAACCTTTCGCCAGACCGTACAACAAGGATCCTCTGAACATGGGAGGTCCTATCTAGATAAACCACAGGAGCACCGCAGCGTCCGGCCCAAAACCCTCCTGTTTTCTCAGATCCGATGGTGCATCTGCCACAAAATGTGTGGAACATCTTGGAGCAGCCATCATTTGATTCGAAAACGAGCTATCTGTGGAAATCCGGGAGCAAAAGAGACTTGGCAGTTAATTGGTTGAGATCGTTGCTGCAACAACTCTACTGGCAACAGAGCCACTGCTCGCCTCATGCTTCTGAACAATCGTTTCGGTGCTACTGCGCCTGTGCTGATGGAAGTGCTGGTGAAATCGATCGAACCCAGTGTTCCTGTAATTCTTCCTCCTCATCTCTTCACTGCTATTACTGCTACCTACGACTACGACTACGACTACGACGACGACCACTACCACTACCACTACCACTACCACTGCCACTGCCACTGCCACTACCACTACCACTACCACTGCCACTGCCACTGCCACTGCCACTGCTGCTGCTACTGCTACTACTACTACTACTACTACTACTACTCCTACTCCTACTGCTACTGCTACTGCTACTGCTACTGCTACTGCTACTGCTACTGCTACTGCTACTACTACTACTACTACTACTACTACTACTACTGCTACTGCTACTGCTACTGCTACTGCTACTGCTACTGCTACTGCTACTGCTACTGCTACTGCTACTGCTACTGCTACTGCTACTGCTACTGCTACTGCTACCTACTGCTACTGCTACTGCTTCTTGACCCATTCTGCTTACTGTCGCTTCAATGTCTGCGTCTTCTGCTAGATCCTTGCCACCCCTCTTGCTTAGTTCTTGCGAGACGACCTGTGCATTGTTTGGCAACTCGTTCTGCTCCCTAGATCAGCAACGCCCAAAACTTCTGGGCAGTCCTACTGCGGCCCCATCCGGCCTGTGCTTGAAGCACTTCGTGCTAAGCGCAGGCAAGCTTCTGGGGTCGCACATGCAACTTGCAGATATGTCAAGTTATACAAGCGAGAGATCTAGTCCGGGCGTGTTGGGGTCGGGACTCCGGGCTAATCGTCGGGTAGTCTGCGTGGTTCTCACATGAACCTGCAAATAGGGGCTTCAAACAACGGAGCTGGTGAAACAATTGCAACGCTTCTGACACACAGCAGCAGAACCATGAAGCTAACACAGCTCCTTCGTGGACACAGCCGTGCGAGGGCTGGATTTCTTTGGCCCGCTTGGCTATGTCCAACGGCTCAACTCTGCACATGCAACTCCCCTCCTTGGCATTGCAAAGCATCGACTCTTCGAGTGGACGAGTCAGCGCGTTCTCAGCGTACCGACCTCAGGTAGCCAGGCTCTTGCGAGCTTCTCGACTCAGGCTTGCTGACAAGTTGCGAAGCCCGGATTCCGTGACAGCAAAGATGTCTGATGCTTCCAACCACTGGGATGCGGATATGTTGGCCTCAGCGAAACACCCTCAGCATCTCTCATTCAAACGTCGCAGTCGCATATAAGCCCGATCGAAAGGGGCTGATGCAAGAGCTGATTCCGTCGCCAGAACGTTTGCAAAAGAGGGTGCAAAAGATTAAGGATGTTGTTGTTCCAGGACAGTGACTGCCGTGTTGCTGAGCTTTACCTGGATGCAGGCACTGTTGGCACAAGGCAGCATGCTAAGAACTCTGTTGCGCCGAGTACTTGAGCTTGCAAGGGGGCTCCCAGTTCGCAACCTCCTGATAACACAACTTTGCAAGACAAAACCCAAACAGTAGACAGGAACCGCATCCACATCCTCGGCTGACAAGCCCTGTAAGACAAATTCATGACACTTTTTCACCATTTCCGTAAATCCGTTGTCCTGTCGTATCGTTGACTACCCACGAGCGCTCAGCAGACCACCAACGCCCGGGCCATACGCGCAGACATGATGCCACTCAGCTAGCTGCGACTGCGACTCTTCGCGTCACACGAAGGATTGCCCACACATGCCGTGTCTGCAAAAAACGGCAAAGTAACGAGAGTTTCAGACGATTCGGACCTGGCTGGATCCTCCTTGTAAGGATCCCCAACTAAGCTACACCAGAGTTGAAGAAATCCACGATTCGATTGCCAACTTGCAACCGATCT
This sequence comes from Symbiodinium sp. CCMP2592, assembly GCA_905221615.1. Taxonomy (NCBI): domain Eukaryota; class Dinophyceae; order Suessiales; family Symbiodiniaceae; genus Symbiodinium; species Symbiodinium sp. CCMP2592. Next base: position 140,219 of record CAJNDT010000030.1, on the reverse strand, counting down.
CAGGCCTCGTTCAGCAACATGTCAAGCCGGCAGCGTTTTATGTCGGGTGAGCAAGATGAAGGTTTGCAAGTAAATTTCTCTGTCGCTGCCCCGCGCTTCATGCTTGTCTCCCATTCTGGGTGTGAGTTGATTGTGTTGGAGCTTCTCGTGCTGACAAAGTTTTTGCGCTTGCTGCCGAAATTCACCAACTTATCTGGGTTTGTTCATCCAGTATCGTCTTTATCTACGATCTCATGGTGGGTTTTGGATGCAGGAAACTGCAGTGATGTGTCTTCTAGTTCTTCTTCGCGAGTGGAAGCAAATGTTCAGAGGTACAGTGTACAATTCTCCAGGACATTCACAACTACTCACGATATTGCACACACTTCTTGTACCAGGGTCTTCCTCAGCGTTTTTCGTCATGAAGACATTGGCACTGTTTTTTGTATCACACTTCGGTAATGGCGTTGTCCAACCCACCGACGAATTCTTGGCAGGCATGTGAACGCTGGTGCGTTGTCAATCTTGATTTGTGTAGTTATGTATTCGTTTCCGGCTTATCCCTTGTACGGTACTTTCACTACGCAAATCGCTGCATAGCTTTTGTAACCTCTGTCCTGCTTCCCGTCTCCACTTCATGAACTGTCTCTTCCCCTTCAAAGGAGGCATCGTCATGTGAGCACCCATGCAGCATTGGCCCATGCAGTTGAGTGACATCTTTGGTGCCATTCTGGTCCAGCCTCCCGTCGATGCCATCGCCTCGGACTCCTATCTAACATTCAGAAACCTTCGTGTTGAGATAGTGGCTCAGATAGTGGTATTGTCGACATCGGAAGCTAGGCATCAGGCGGTTTCTCGAAAGGCAATCGTCGGGGCATCCTCACCTGGTGCTGAAGGGGGACTTGAAAGCAGAGTTGCCAACGAAGCTGATACAGGATCTGGGCAGGTCTGAGCTTGCTATCTCAAGCCTTCTTCTTTGCTGCGGCTTTAGACACACAAGTCAAGCTTGCTGAACCGTCGAAAACGACTCTTTGACTGTCGGCGCATGTCCAAAAAACCCAGATTCAGGCCTTCGGAAGCCATCGAGAAGTTCCCGGATGTCTGCGAAAAGTTCATGACCGGGGTCTGCGCAGCATGGTCAGAATGCTACGAACCCTTGCAACAATACATCAGCCACCGGTCAGAATGCTACGAACCCTTACGACAATGCAACAGCCACCGTCGACATTATCAGAAACAAACTAAGCAAATGGCTTACGATCGTCGGTATCCCCCTCGAGCCCAACTTCAAGAGTCAGAGCAGTCAATGTGATATCCACCGTTAACTAGGGGGTCAATCAGGGGCATTCAATGCCTGTCTAAATGCTTCCCTCCTCAAGACGACATCCATAGTGACCATAGTGGCATGTCAGACCCCTTCAACACTTCGTGGCTACCTTCTGCTGTAGCAGTCTCGAGTGGAGTCCTTCATGGATCAACATCCTGCTGGGTTATTGTTACAGCAACCACAGAGGCAGAAGTAGTAGCACTCGTCGTCTCCGTAGCAGTAATCGTCGTCGTAGCGGTGGTGGTGGTAGTAGTAGTAGTAGTAGTAGCAGCAGCAGCAGTAGCAAGTAGCAAGTAGCAACTAGCAAGTAGTAAGCAGTAAGTAGTAGTAGTCGTCGTCTTTGTAATGCGAAACGCAGAAGCGACTGGGAAGCAGGGCACCATTCGGGAGCTGTTGCAGTAGCCGTAAGACCTGGCAGTAGCAATCAGGAAGTAAAATCCTCCAAAGCCGCCGAGCCTTCGGCACCATGCTTGTGTTGGCACCAGACGCTCTGAGAGACCTCGGATCTGGGTTTCGGTCTCCGCTTCGGATCTCGGTTTCCAGCGCTTAGAGGAATAAGGTTTACCAAGTCCAATCCGGACCTTTAGGCTCCAGTCCATGCCGAGTGATCCAGCAAAAAAGTGTTGAGATCGCTGCGGCTGCAGCGAGCGAGGCTCGTTTTGTGAGCACCGCCAGCCAAAGCAGTATGATGACGTCATGCACGGGTACATACGCAATATTCTGAACAGCAGTCCTACTTGTGAGTGTCGGTGGTGTCGGGGTGCTTGGGGCAAGAACCGCGAGTGCCAGCTACTGATCGTCGAGCATTGGCGGTGCGAGGCCAAATGCGTGCAGTCTCCTTTGGGACTGGCACCCGGCAGTGGCGACGTGAGAAACGAGAAAGACCCACTGTCCCCCACACAGCGGACTCACACTGGACAGCGATGGCTACCCGTGTAAACTTCTAAGGTCAGAGCCAGCTCGGTGGCGGCGCTGGCTTCGTCCAATTATCCTGGCGCCACGGGAATGAGCCCTGGCATAATCGCGAACAGTGGGCCTTTGAAAGCTTGCAACCCTCCTTCTCTAGTTGCCTGAAGAACTTGCAAAAGCATCCCCACGTAGTCCCTACATACCAGTAGTATACGATAGGATACCCCCAACACCCCAGTTTGGTTAGGAAGGCCCGTATGGTAGGGACTCGACGACCCACGCAGGGTATGCAAAGATCCATCGAATCCGTCAAGGACGACGTGGACAGAACACATCCTTGGGAAGAAGAGCTACTCGTGCGGCGGTTTGGAGTCTAGGGCATAGGGTTAGGGCTAGGGCAGTATCAATAAATAAAGAGGCAAACATGAAAGTTAGCCAAGGACAATCCATCACAAAGATTCTTGGCAAGATACACCCATATACACCCCCAATTTCTTAACCCGAATCTTGTTCAAGACAGGCGTCCAGCCACTGCTTGAAATCCTTGGGCTCACCGAAACCTTTCGATGCCGCCGGGTCATGAAACCTGCCAACAGGCAGGCCACAGGCAGTTTGTAATTTGGGCCGGGGCGATAGGGCTCCTGACGAATCCGCTTATACTCTTGAAGGTTTAAGTTTCGGGCTGCGTGTGAAGAAGGATGGTGCCCTTTTGGGACAAAACGAAAAACATACACTCTTGACTCTAAGCTGGTCAGCTGGATGAAACAGTCAGATTGGCCCGGCCACTACAGCCAAAGGGGCTCCTTCATGACTTGCTCATGCGGAAAACACATGCACATGCAGACACGTGTGGCAGTGCCAGCTCATCTTTGCAAATGCACGCAAGATCACGAAAGCGTAAGCAAGAACTGGAATAGCAACTGTTAGTGCAGAAAGCGGAGTGTGAGAGCTAGTAATGCCCGCGAGCTGAGTAACCATACTGATGATAATAATGCCCTGTTGTCAAATAGAAGTACAGCAAGGCGGGCAACATCGGAAATAAGAGACCATTGAATACCGAAAAGGATGCTCATTAGCGGACCCCCCCCCAAAAAAATGATCTCAAATCCCGAAACAGAGTAGCCCATAAAGCATGAACTTGCGGGGGATCCAACTCTAAGCCCGACCGCCTCAGCTCAAGTATAGACTAGCGCAGGACAAGCGTTGTTCTTCTGCTTGCGTGATTTTCGGTCACTACACTTTTGATGTTGTGTAGAACGATGGTGATGAAGATGCAGATAACGATGATGACGACTGTACATAAATACACCTGACCGGAACTCTTGACAGCTTGAGGGTTTGAGGTTCAGGCCGGGCTTTGAAACCGAAGCAACCTGGACTTGGAAACGATGTCGGCAAGGCTCAATCGTACCGAAACCAAACCTGCTCCAAAGTATTTGAACCCGCATTTCTTCTGCAGGACCATATCGTCATACGCTCCATGACATATTCCTATGTTGCTCTATTCCTGTTCGGGAGCATATTGCAACACCCTACACACGCACCGGGCACCTGAACTCCAAAGCCCTATACTTGGAGGATCATGGTCTTAGTAAGTAAGGTTATATGTACCTTAATTCATTGGGGATATAAGTATAGTTACCCTACTTATAACCCTAGTTACTGAGTCCCATGATCCTTTAAGTAGACCCTAAAAGCCCCTCTTATCATAGAACCCCCATAGATCCCTTAAAGGAGCCTTTTAAGGAACCCTAGTTACTAAGTCCCATGATCCTTTAAGTATGCCCTAAACCCTAAACCCTACAGATCCCTTTAAGGAACCCTATACCCTCCAAAACGGCTCGGCGCGGGGCCCTCCGCCGATGCTGCGCTGCCAACATCGCGCCGGCGCGTAGTGACCGAAGGCGAGCTCTGCCTGGAGTCCCGGGATTTCTATGGGCACCTTTAACAGGGATCCTTTAAGGGGTTCCTTAAAGGGATCTATAATCTATAAGGGTTCTATAAAGGGTTTAGGGTTTGGGAGTTTCCGAAAGGAAGGAGTACCTCATTTTGGGGGGTCCTTATAAGAAGGAGGGTACTATGTTAGGGTCCCCTATTTTCGGAAACTCCCATGTTGGGGTTTAGGGTTGAGGCTAGGGTGTCAGACTTCTATTTTGGCAGTCGGTTTACAAGGATAGAACGAAAATGTGGATCGAAAACGGACGTCGATGAACGTGTTGGTCCAAACCTTCACCCAACACCCGACCCGCAAAACCCTGAACCTGTATGTTTCCACGACCATCTCTTGTCCTACCAGCCACCGAATCCAGCCAAGCAGAAAGGCTTCAGGCTTTGTAGCCCAGGCCCAGCCTAGCTCCCGAAAGTGTTCTTCGACTTTGTAAGCAAGAAACATTTTCTACCGGTCGGCCAATGCCTCTTACAAATCAAGACTAGGCTGGCCGACACCAAGAAACCTCTGCAGGACGTTTGTGGAGGTCTGCCAACCTTCGTTCATTTACCCAAAACCGAAACGCAACACTTTTCCATCTCCACTCTCGGGGAGAGGCTTCAGGGTTCAGCTCTTCGTTTCTGGGGACAGGCTTCAGCTATCGATTTTGAAGGCTCTCGGGGATGGTGGTCATTTAGCTGGATCTGTTTTTGAATAAAAAAAATGCATCTGCACGCAGCGACACTTATACCGTAACTCATGGCTCTGTTGTTTGGTGGCTTCATGACTACTGTTGTTGCAAGTTGCAAGTCGGTACAACACGCAAGTACTTAATTACTTCCCATACAGTACTTTGATCTAGTAGCCGCCGTGCCAGCTCGCGCCTCGACAGTCGGTTGCACTGCCGTCTCTGTCCGGGAGACCCACTTCGGCATGGCTTCTGGTGCACCGTAGGACACAAACAAAGAGGCTCCTCGAGCCAACGCACAGCTCTCGAGAAGCAATGCCCAGCGGATAACAAGAACAGAAGATTTCGCTCGTATCTTGATTAACCGTTTGTTAGGGTCAAAGCTTTGCATGGGGCTTTAAGTTCCCTTGATTGTGTTATTTGCCTTGGCGCTCTGTCACCGTGGTGGCCTCCATGGGCTTCTTCTTGGCCTTCATGAGGTTCGGGAGCGTGGCATAGCCTGAACAATGGCTTCCAGAGTTTGCAGTCCAGTGCCGGGGCCAGGGCGTGCGTCTTCCTCGGAACTCTTTCGCTCTATGGCGCTGCGTTTCGATCTAGGCGCTGTTAGTCACTTTTATATGAACAGCCCCTCAATGACGTCACTGTTATATGAACAATTCCTGCACTTGGAGGATCATAGGACTTAGTAAGGCCATAAGTACCTTAACTGAGGTTATAAGTATAGTTACCCTAATTATAACCCTAGTTACTAAGTCCCATGATCCTTTAGGTAGACCCTAAAAACCCCTCTTATCATAGAACCCCCATAGATCCCTTAAAGGAGCCCTTTAAGGAACCCTAGGTACTAAGTCCCATGTTCCTGTAAGACCTGACTTGCCTACAAGTCCTGAGGCTGGCACGCGGCTCGTTGAGGCGAAGGTCTGCCGTGACCTCAGAAGGCACCACGACATGAATTGCAGGACTTTCTGGCATTCGGAGTTGTGTCTGAGATTTCGGGGTGGACATGAAGCACTCCGCGGACGATGGTGGCTAGCGAAGAAAATCACGTTGACTTGCCGGTTCATTGCTCAGAATCAAGTGAGCCCCGCCCACTGCACATGCAGAGAAACGCATCCAGGCAAACAAGTGCCTCTGACAAGGTTTCGCGCCTGTTTTCCCCACTTACTCAAAAAAGTACTGCCTGCTGTTGAACCAAGCCTCAATAGTCACAGGATAGTCGCATAGAGTCGATGGTCCAAGTCGGTCCATTTCCAATCTCATGCGTAAGGGCACGGCGACAGCGGGGAGAGGAACCTTGACTTCCTGGATACCTGCATCCACCTGGCACGTGGTGAATCATGAAGAAGAGTTTGCTGTCAAACGCCGAGGCTCGGGGCAGGAATATGTATACTTTCTATCGCTCTATCGTCGCAATGCTACTCATCATCCTGGCATGTGCGCGCCTCACGGGCCACCGTGAGTGCAGTCTTTCCGTCGTCCACCTGGCCGCTGACCCAAACCTTCACCAACAAACCCTGAAGCCCAACAGAAAAAGCGCACACATCGTCAAGAATCAGGAAAGACTGACCCCCAGCCCTGCTATGCCTCTTTAGATCCTGCAATTTACCCAGCTTGGGTCGTCTTGCTTTGACTGGTTTTCGCCTCCACTTTGGAGGCGCAGCCCGCCTGTGGCCACTTCAGTAGGCCTGGTCGGCTTTGGGGGCTTCCTGGGGTCTTGTCCTGCGACTTTCGACCTGTAGCCCTGAGCCCTGGAATCATCATAGCCCCGACATTTATTATCGTTATGTGATGAGCTTACCTGCTGTTCAAGCTACTACTGCCACTTCCAGGCTTCTGGTTGAGGATCTCCGCCGAAACCTGAAATTTCAAACAGAACCCTCCAACACACCGAACAATCGAGGCCCAAACGCCTCAACCCGCAAACCCGACAGCGGCGAATCTTAAAATGCTGGTACCAGAGCCTGAAACAAGCAAAACGCAACCCGAAACCCTCAGAAGACCGACCCAAAACCGCTTTCTCAGGACCCTTGAAACACCGTTAAGACCCAGTAGAAAGCCAAAAGCGCCAGGCAGCATCGAAACTAACTTATGGAGACCCGCTCTTAATGTGTAGCGCCCCTGGAAACGTCGGCAGAAAGCCCAACCTGAACTGGAAAGTGAGCCAAACCCCTTGAACAACCTGAAACAAAAAGGAAGCGACCGAGATCCGCGGCCAGCCAGGAGAGCACCAGTCTGGTTACTGTCATCATCTATCGCCTGGGAGACGGCTTTAGCGATTTAGCTCGACGACTCACGGCACAGGGCTCTGTTGGGGGTGTACAAGGGTTCGATTTCGCGAGGTTCAGGTCTTAGGGTTTCGAGTTTCGGCTTCCAGTTTGGGGTTCTCGTTCTGCGGAGGCATGTTGGGCCGTGGAAGTACTTTACGGTTTAAGGCCTGACGTAACTGCTCACAGGTTTAGCAGGGGGCCTCGGCGCTTTTCGAGAATGAAATGTTTGTAAGGCGGGTGAGGGATTTAGGGTGTCGGTGTGAAGTGCTGTGGTACAGAGCTCCGGGTTTTGTGGTTAGGGGAGGCTTGTAAGCCTGCTCCTGCAGCATCCTCCAAATCCTGCAATCCTCGTCTCTAGAACCGTAAACAATCAAACCATGATCCCCCATGAATTGGCGTCTTCTCGGAGTCCAGAGCTTTACAACCCACAGAGCGCAATGCCTCTAACCGCAGGGAACGCAAGCAAAGTAAGCCGCTCACCTGCTTTCCAAGCAGAACTACGCTCGGAGTTTCCTGCAGCACTCGATGACCGGGCTTCAGGGGCTACCAGCTCTGAACCTGAAACTCCTAATTAGCCTCTTTCTTCTTTGAGATGTTAGGGTCTAGGTTGAGTCACTAGTATTGACATCATTCTGGTCATGATGGTGGTTAGTTAGTTCTTGGTATGCTCATCCTCGTTCGTCTCACGATCGTTACTGCCATTGCTCTGTAGGACTATGATGCCGAACTTCTTGCCAGTGCAAGACAAGGACACATCGGTGACGACTTTATTATACTAGGATGTAAAACAGCGAAATACATGCTATTGCGATTGTTGGTACTGCAGCCATCATCCTTACAACCGTCATAAATGTGTACTACTTGTTTGATTCTTTTGAAACTGGTAACAAACCTATTTCGTGTTTTTGTCGGCGTAACTTGGCACCCAATGTGTGCCTTCTCCACAACTTTCGCCAGCAGTTTCGCGACAGCAAGCGGCTGAAGCTCCTGGTCCGTCCGCATGTCCCTGCCAGGAAAAGATGTGATTAGCAGAAGAAGTAGTTGCTAGTGGGCGTGGAGTAGTTGTAGCAGCAGTAGCAGCAGAGCAGCAGAGCAGCAGAGCAGCAGCAGCAGCAGCAGCAGCAGCAGCAGCAGCGGCAGCAGCAGCAGTCGTAGTAGTCGTAGTAGTAGCAGCAGCAGCAGAAGCAGCCGTGGTTGTCGTGGTAGTAGTAATCGTCGTCGTAGTAGTAAACGTAGTAGTAACAAATAAACCATCAATGCTGACAGCTGTTGCCTCTTAGGGCACTTCTCTATAGTGTCTGCACGTTACTCGCAGCTTGAAGTTACATCAGCATCTTCGGCTGAGCGCTGCACGTCTTCAAATGGACAGCTCGGTCAGCACCCATTGCCAGGGCTTGTCGCAAGGTCTCGGAGGCCTTCAGCATCATATTAAGAATCCATAACCGCGGCTTTCCTTATAATGGCATCGATCCTGAGTAGGACCAGCACACCACATGTACAGGCAACAAGCAACAACAAGCTAGGACAGACGTTGCACTTGTGCTTCGAAACAACATGCACGCGCAATCGCAAGATTCTCAGTTGCACATGCGCTCCTGCTTCCTCCCGAGTCGTTTGGGGCCAACTGAGCGACTGCACTCTAGCTGCGAGCGCACCTTGTCAGGCCCGCAGGAGACTGCAACCAGCTCGGAGATGTGCCCCTTCCTAAGTAGCACGAAATATCCGCAAAGCCTCTGTCGGCCCAGCTGGCTGACACACTCGGCACTCCGCAGCCACTGCACTGAGGATTCGGCTCTTTTAGTCTCAATCCCTCCTCGACCGCAATCTGCCAGGTGCAGCACATGAGGGCTCCCTTACTCCCGACGGGGCCACACTAATCATCTGGAGGGCCTCACAGAACGGGTTCATGGACATCTTCACGTTGTTCAGATCGATTCCGGTTTTGTCCGGCTTCACACGGACCTGAGGTGAGCAGCTACACAACAGCAACTGAGAGGTTGTAGGATTGCAGCCAAGGACCTTCACGGCATAGTCCACCACCCGTTTCACGGCCACGAGTGCTCGCATGGCCAAAAGCCTTGAGAGGAGCTGATATTCGCACAAAAGGTGTAGAAGCAGAAAAAGAAGGGTTGGACCAACAAAGCACCATAACAGGAATATCCAACCAAAGATCCGAAACGATAAACCGGGAGGATCGGGAAACTTAGCAAGTAGGGCTTTCAGCATGCACACATGTATAAGTATCACTAACTACCGGAAAACTGCTAAGTCCCCTGATTGATCTCTCGACCGGTCTGGAGCGGGCTGAGGCCCTCGCGCCGAGTGCGAGCAATGGAAGACCGTGGGATTGGAAGCAAAAGGCTGTGAGCCACGTCAGTTTAGGGTTTAGCATGTAGGGCTTAGGGTAGCGCAAGCAAATTTGCAAACGGCGCGAGATGAACATGCTTGCAATGACATCAACTGATCGTTACTAGCATGTCAGCAAGAACAACAGCATTGGCTCCATTCTTGCAAACCAGCACAGGAAATGCCAGCAGCTGGCGGTGCTCAGCCCTTTTCGACTTCTTCGTTGCTTCTCCAATTGGAAATGCGCTTTCTCAGAACAACGCGAACTGCTTTCGTGCGGATCCGAAGATCTGGTTCTTGTCCACCTGCCGCCATGGCTGAGACAGGGTTTCGCCTTTCCCCTGACAACCAAACACTAAAACCTAAACCCCTAAACCTCAAACCCTAAACCCCTGAACCCTAAACCCTGAACTCCTAAACCCTAAAGCCTTGATAACGTTGAAGCGGACGGTCTTGGCCAGTGGTCGGCACTGGCCCGCCGTGACGATGTCGCCCTCCTTGAGCCAGGGCCACCCCCGACACACCATGTGGGAGTTTCCGAAAATTAGGCGTACCTTATTTTGGGGGTCCTTACAGAAAGGATCCTACTATTTCGGATAATTACTGCATTAGGGTGCTGAATCAAAAGCTTCCCAAGGCTTTCGAAACACTCATCGCGACGCTAGCAATGATAAACCCTTGACCCTGAGACCCTAACCCCAATCCCCTAACGGAAACCTTATGATCCACCGCAAAAACCCTCCAAAATCCTCACAGAGTACAACACCCTCGTACAACCCCCCCCAACACCCCCACAAAACCCTTATCAAAACTTTTAAGACTAGAGTAAACCCTTCTAGGGCCCTAAACCCAAAACCCCTCAACCCTAAACTCCAAACCCCTAAACCTTAAACTTCAAACCCTAAACCCCTCTCTAAACTGCTAAAAAAAAAGCTTCTCGGCTCCTTGGGCTCAAAGGCCGGAGAGCAGTGGACTGCCAGGTTGCTGTGGCGCTTCTCGAAACCTGGGCTTTGAGGCTTTGAAGTCTTTTTTTTTCAAATCCTTTAGGGTTTAGGGTTTAGGTTTAGGGGCTTTGGAGCGTGATTTCGGAGATTGGGGGTTTTCTTGCTGTTCAGTTTGATCGAGTTGAAAGCTCTTTTAAGTTCTATAGTGAAGTTTACCTATGCTTTGAAAGCTTTTGTACGATTTATGGCGGTTTAGAATTTGGGGAGGGCTGGTCTTAAGCTGTAGAGCTTGGGGTTTCGGATTTACCCCGCTGGTGGCTTATTGCATTCCAGGAAGATGGTGCCAAGATTACTCAAGCACGCTTAGCATGAACGGCATTAAGCTGCTACCGGTGCAGCTGATGCCGCCACTAGCAGTACTCCTCGATGCTGCTCCTACGGGCAGTACTTGAACTCCAAGACTTTGATCCCTTTCACTGGGACATAGTGGGACGGTATGGAGATTCGAGCAGATTCCTGCAGTTATTTTCGATCTGAGACTACGAAGCCCAGAAACGGTTGAACTTCTTGATGTAGTGCAGGTAGTTTCGGCGGATCACGATGGTGCGCTTCATCTTGGTTGAGATCACCATGCCCTTCAGGATAGCTCCGCGGATGCTGACGTTCCTGGCAGATGACGTCTCTTGTTCACGAAGTGTTTGGTTTCATGGCGACGATTGCGGAGGCAACAGCTCTACAAGTGCGAATCAAGCAGAAGCAGAAGCGACAGCTCTGACAAAACAGGGCCTGCCGAATCATCATCTTTGTCTGCTTTCGCAATATCATCACCAACAAAACCATCATTGTTACGACAACCCCGGTACCATCCACCTCAACACCATCACCCTCATTGCCGCCATCACCACCGCCACGCCACCTGTCAACATCTCCGCCATCATCATGCCAAAATCCATCACACTCGGCAGCATTGAAATCAACAACGACAGCAGCACCCAGCACAATCGTTATCCTGATCACCATGCGTCGCCATCACTGCCGTCGTCATCCTCAACGACGTTCTCACCACGAAATATGCCATTGCCGCCATCTTCATAATCAGTATATGTTCTCTTTCGACATCCTCGACGACAGCAGCAGCACCACGGTCATCAGTCTTGAACAGGATGAACATCAGCATCGACAGAATCGTCGCCCGCCAACCAGGATCATTACTTTCATCACTACCACAAAAACCAGTCCTATCATCACCAGCGTCATCACCGCAGTGGCCACCACCATCCTCATCACCATTATCATCGCAGCACCATTGCCATCATACCACCACCCACGACCGCTGTCAGCTTCATCAAAGTCGTCGTCGTCAGGTAGGCGCTCTGGAAGCACAGTCACCCCGATCTTCTTGCAGATATACAGAGCTGAAAGACTTTTGAGCATCTTGCCTCTCGGACACACGGGGGTTTAGGACTCAGGCATCAGGGTCCCGGAGGTGCATAATTCCATGATGTATCAGCGAAGACTTGCCACGACGAACTTCAGCCGAAGAGCCCGGTGAAAGGGCACTTTTTGTCCACGAAGTTCCTTGGATTTTGCAAAGGATCTGCGCATGGTCAGGGAACTCACGTCTCACAGGTGCTGGAGACGAAGAGCTCCTGTGCTGATGCTGTCCGAGCCTCCCCTCCTTGGCCTCCTTCGGCGTCGCGAAGCCCAAGCCGACACTGCGCCAGTAGCGCACGGCTTTCTTGGACTTCTTCGCGGTCAGGCGCTTGGAGCCGATGAAAACAGCATCCTAGCAGATCCCGCTCCGGGGATGTTCAGAGTTTGACTGCGATCTCTGATAACAGGAGGCAATGATGAGGTGGGAGGGGGGCAGTCAGAATAAATACCGTAGAAGACTCCGTAGACATCAAAATCTACATGCAGTTTCGATCAATCACCATCCTCACTTTGTGCAACACCATAATGCTGCCAGTTATTCGCTAAGAAGAATGCCCCTAAGCGGCAGCAACGGCAACAACTGCAGGAGGAGCTGAAATTCCATCATTTCCACCACCGACATTAACACCGCAAACCACGCATCCGGCAACACCGAAACCGGTACTGAGGTGCTGCCTAGTCACCACCAAAGCAGCAGCAACAACACAAACATCAACATCAACATCAACATCAACATCAACAACAACAACAACAACAACAACAACAACAACAACAACAGCAGCAGCGACAGCAGCCGCAGCAGCAACAGCAACAGCGACAGCAACAAAAACAGCAGCAACAGCAGCAACAGCAGCAACAGCAACAGCAACAGCAACAGCAAGAGCAACAGCAAGAACAGAAACAGCAACAGGGACAACGGCAGCAGCAACAACAACAACAACAACAACAACAACAACAACAACAACAAGAAACAATAAGCACCGCGGCAGCAACCCCAACAAAGACAACAACGACAACAACATCAACAGTAACAATAACAATAACAATAACAATAACAAGGAACAAACAACGACAGCAACAGCAACAGCAAGAACGGAAACAGCAACAGGGACAACGGCAGCAACAACAACAACAAGAAACAATAAGCACCGCGGCAGCAACCCCAACAAAGACAACAACGACAACAAGATCAACAATAACAATAACAATAACAAGGAACAAACAACAACAGCAACAGCGACAGCAGCAGCAGCAGCAGCAGCGACAGCAACGGAAACAGCAACAGCAACAGCAACAGCAGCAACAGCAACAGCAACCACAACAACAACAACAACAGCAGCAGCGGCTGAACAAGAACACACACACACACACAGACACACAAACTGCAGCGGCATAAGAACGCGGTCTGGCTCCGGAAACTGATGGCGATAAGACACATACTGTATCTAATCTCGTTTCAGTATCGGAAGCTCTTGTGGAAATTAGACCGCCGCTCGGTAAAGCGGCTCGCTACATGGGGGTCTCAGGCAACATGGGACCCCAATCCAGAACACTAAATTGTAGTAGGAATCCCCTACGTGTAGGGTTGACAACATTCCCATGCAAGAGAAACACCAATGACAGCATTCAGCAACCCTGCGCAAGCCTGCTTCTGGAAAGCCTTCTCGTTCTGATCCATGTTGTTAACCTGAAACACTTGGGCTTGAAGACAACGGCAGCGACCACGGAAATTATCATCATTGAGGCACTTCTGCTGCATTGCTGGGTGCTCCAGACGATTCCTGAAACTGCCAAGGCCCTTGCAAGTAGCGCGCGGACGAAAGAGGTCGATACGAGCCCGTTGCTGAGCCGGGGAACGGCCGTCGATCGGGTTGCAGTTAAGGAACCATCCGTGTTCCGAGCAGCGCGCGACATGAAAGCAAGGACCAGATTCCACAGGTCAGATTTTGGTGCGAAGTTCCGCAAAGCCAAGCTCGATTCCTAAAAGCTACGAACCTAAAAATCTGGCCGCTGGAAGAGACGCTGCAAGACACGTTTGCCGAGCGGAAAATGTGCTTGAGTGCCTACGGGGCACCTGGTTTGTACAACATTCAGCAGTTACTCGACTTGGCCTTGCACCGGCCTCCAAATTAGCCGGCCGCGCCTCACTCGACCTTTACCCCCTCCTTTTCCCTTTCCCTTGCCCTTGCTTCTGCCGCTGCCTCTGCTGGAAGAAACCCTCTCGTTGGGGGAGGCAGTTGCTTCTTCAATTGCGCTGGGCCAGTCCACAGGACTGGAAGGGGAGTAGGCTTGGCTCTCGGATTCTTGCTCCTCGAAGTGCAAGTTTGAGCTCTCAGAACCCTCCTCGCTGTCCTCATCCAGCATCTGCCATGCCTGGTCGTCCTCCCCTCCGCCACCACCGGTACGGAAAATGTCAGGCAGCTGCAAAGCCAGCATTCGTCGCATCCGCTGCTGCCAGAAGACCTGTCTACTGTTGGAACGTCCCTCCGGCATATCAGCCAGCAATGGGAGGCTGCGAAGGGCCCCAATGTTGCTGTCCCTTTCCCAGGCTCCATAGCCTTTCGAGCTTGCTGCACGAACGCAACCACCAAACCTTGGCTGCCAGTTGGACTCTTGAGCTCGGAGGGCTTAAGGCTCAAATCAGATCTCCACCCTCCCCTCTCCCATCATCCTTTCAGCCGAAGCAACAGGGGCACGAATCGAGGAGTCACCAAGGGCCCCGTCTCCCCAAGCGGAGGGTTCAAGACGAAGACGTCCTCCGCGGAGCTCAGGCACCCGAGGAGGCGCTCAAACTGAGAGCTCTGCAAGAGGCTCCGCATCTCCTAGGAGGGTTTAGGGTCCCTTTAAAGGGTACCACAAGGATTCCTTTAAGGGATCTATAGGGGTTAGGGTTTTAGGGTTTAGGGTTCTAGGATTTAAGTAGGGTTTTGGGTTTTTAGGATTTATGGTTTTAGGGTTTAGGGTTTTAAGATTTAGCGATTTAGGGCTCAGGAATCTAGGATTCAGGGTTCTAGGGTTTAGGGCTTTAGGGGTTTAGGGTGCTAAGGCTTAGGCTCTAGGGTTCTAGGATTTAGGGTTTTAGGGGGTTTGGGGTTTTAGGATTTTGCGATCCGCAAGAGAGTTTTGCAGTCAAGGTGGTCGTCGTGCTGGGACGGGTGGGAGTGGGGCTAGTTGTGGTCGTCTTAGGAATAGCGGCCGTCGTACAAGCATTTGAAAAGTTGGATGTAGGAGCAGCAGTAAGAGCAACAGTAGTAGGAGTTACGGTTGCAGTAGCAGTAATAGCAACTGTAGCAGCAACAAAAGCAAAGCATCGGTGACAGACTTAAGAGTAGCAGAAGCAGTGGCAACAGTGGTAGTAGTGCTGTCGCAGCAGTAGCAGCAGCAACAGCAATACTGATCGAAGGAGTCATAACTCTTGTCATCATCATCACCATCATCATCGTCACAAGCTGAACCGTGCTGCGCCGCGAGAAGTAGGAGGATCAGGAGCAGCACAAGGAACAACAACGACTATGCTGAAGCCCAAGGGTGGAGAAGCCTGGGCCCTAAACCCCAAAATCAATATCCGTCCCAGCGCAGCCCAGGCTCGTACTCGACTCGCGGGCGGATACCCGGGAAGTCTGCTGCACCCCCAACCTCGGAAGCTCGGTGGGGCTTTGCAGACATCAGGCATCGTGAGGAAGAAGGGTTCGTATGCACGCCCCGAACGTGAGCGTAACATGACGTAACTCATGCATGTGCAAAAACCCTTGAAGCTCGAAAGCCGCACAGCCGACCCTGCTAAATCCGAAAGGCCAGGTCCTACGTCCCACTATAAGTAGCTACCGTCAGAGTCCTGCCTAAGCATGTCATAAAGGGGCCATTAATGTTTACAATTTGGTTTTGGGAGCCTTTCATTATACTATCATTACCGGGACTTTCTTGTTGAAACCTCTATAGTATGTATGTAATTATGTATGTACTGCATGTGCTGTATATATATATATATATATATATATATACATAGGTTATACATATGCATGTGTGTATGTGTATATACACACAGACAGTGTGTGTGTGTGTGTGCGTATGTACATATATGTAATACTCACATACATAGATACATGGATAGATAAACAGGTAAGTAAATACAGTGCATAAGCCCGAGGCGCCAGTACCACTTGCCGGAGCAGTTCACGGACTCCCTCCTCACTGCTCTTGCCGGAGGCAAGCACTGCATCGGCACAGCGTACCTGGGCTCAGCCCTTCGAGAGACGGGGGGGCTTTGTAGGGTTTAAAGTTTAGGGTTTAGGGCAGAAGGTTGGGCCGCTGTAGCTACGAGGCTTACAGGGATTCCAAATCGAATTAAGGCACTTACAACCCTACCTGGAAAAAGCCATGATCCTCCAGGCGGTTGTTACGAGCTTTGACGGCACTACCGACCCCAGGCGACAACAATGCTTCCGACGGGAACCCATGTGCAAAGGCCCAAGGTCCTTCGCAAGAGATCCTGGGCCACATTTCACGATTGAAATAACCTCGAAATCTGAAGTATCCAAGACTTCATGTAGGGGGCCTTGATAATAAGAATAGGGTTTTGGGGTATATTATACTATACTTATAATGAGGAACCCCCCAAATATATTGGTAATTATTGATTATTGAGCCCCCCTATAGTAAGAAGGCTTCAAGGTGCAATGAGCCCAGGAAGACCGAGTCCTCTGTTTGATTCGAAGAGAACTTCGGGCACCAAGACACGCTCCTCCGGCTGAGAGATGCCGACTAGCTAGGCAAGTAGCCCCTTAATGAGGGTACCCTGAGGGTACCTCGAAAAGGAGACTCCAAAATAAAAACGGCGAAAGGGGCGACTAGCTAGGTAAGTGGCCCCTTAATAATAAGGGTACCTCAAAAAGGAGACTCCAAAATAAAAAGGGCAAAAGGGTACTACTGGGGGACCTAGCTACTATGACACTCACCTCATACTACCTTACTGCCTCTTTGTACTACTTGTCATGACTTGCTGCAACATGTTGCAATTGTCACAACGTATCTACTAGCTGTCACCACTTGCTGCTACTTCCGACTACTTCTCCTTATTGCTGCAGCTGCTGCTACTGCTACTGCTGCTGCGGCTGCTGCTACTACTACTACTACTACTACTGCTACTACTACTACTACTACTACTCCTACTACTACTACTACTACTACTACTACTACTACTACTACTACTACTACTACTACTACTACTACTACTTGTGCGACGGTAGTACGGTACTACGGCTGCTACGGCTACTACTACATCTACTCCTGCTACTGACGGCGACTCCTTCTAAGTGGCACCTGGCAGTGTATCAAAATCAGAAACACGACGGAGTCCTTCAAAAGTCCCGGACACCCGACAACAGATGCAAAACTCTTCGACAGAAGTGTGGCATTTACGCATGACAACATGCAAGAAATAGAATAACAAGGAGCCCTTCAGCCCTACTCTGAACCTTGCCCTAAACCCCAAAACATGTCACTAGGGATTCGCGTTGATGAGCCTCCGCCAGCTCCAGGGTATTCTCCTCCGTGCGGGCCGAGGCATACTCCGGCAACTCCACCTGGGTGTTTCAAGGTTAACAGGGTTTAGGGGAAGGGTAACATGTGTGCTAAAACGGTGGTTTTAATAATTAGAGCAGGGTTTGGGGGATGTTGCAATGTAAGAATACCTAGGGATAGCTCAGGCGATGAGATTAATTGGAAACTTTCTGGGTCCAGCGCATGTGGAGCTGAGGACCGAGGAGCAAAGACCCAGAGGCTACGTTTCACCACTGGCCGCGGAGTCTCAATCCAATCTTAGGCCACATGGCCTTGGTTAGTAGGGAATGGAAGAATGGTAGTAATAGCCATAGCAGGTATGATTGTACCCCATTCCTCCATTCCCTACTAGCAAAGGTAAGCGAAGCCCTGACAGCAACCTGGGAAACATAAACGGAACGAGCTCACGACGACAGTCCATGCGAAGGTGGCCATGTGAAGTGAAGGGGCCAAGCAAGACAAGCCGAAGTCTTGAAGCTCCAACCCTCCACCGTGAGACTTAAACCAACTAAAACCTAAAACCCCATGGCACGAACACTGAGTCCCATGCCCTCCACTCTTAAACTTTGAGCTCTGAACTCTCGATCCTAAGCTCAGAAAACCGCCCTACTAAGCCTCCCCAACGGAAACCTCAATCCCTAAACTACTAAGCCCTAACCGCGAACTCTAAAAAGCCTCCAGCCCCAAGCCTGCAACCAAACCCTCCAGTCCTGAGCCCTCGCATGAAACCCTGATAACCCCTCAAGCCCAAACTCAACCCCTACCTTTTGCAAACTACCCCCTCAAACCCGACCCTGGAAGCAAGATCCTTAGCCCTCAAGCCTTAAACGCAAGCCCTGAAGCTTCGGTTCCAAACCGCTTCGAAATTGCCTGAGCCTTAAAGCCTAAACGCCTGTTCTTTCAAGCCCTGAAATTGGAAAGAAGGACTCAAAAACTTAACAATCCTTGGAGCCCTCAACACAAGCCTAGAGGTTTAGGGTTTAGGAGTTTAGGGTTAGAGCCGACAAACCCCAAGAGCCCACCTCCACCGGGCGGATGCCGTAATCGTCCCCGGCAGCCAGACGGCTCCGCATGCAGCCACGGCCGGGTGGGGAGACGTAGCAGTAGTTCTCCTGGTTTAGTATACGGGATTTCAGATATTCAGGGCTTGACGCCTCAGCGCTTCGGGCTTGCCAAGGTCTTGGGTGTAAAGGCTTGTAATGGTTGGATGTTTGTGGGTATCTAGTTTTATGCTCCGGGTCAAAGCGACCCTACAGCCACACTTGGACCGCAGTAATCGAAAGCATCGTCGTCTTCATCAATTCCAGGGTCAGTACCCTCGAGCTGGACGAAGACTGAGCCGTGACGTAACTTCTTAGCAGCATTGTCTGGCATGTATTTAGCAATAAATGGCCGCGCTTCCTTAAGATCTCGGCACCAGGTCATCAGGGAGCTGTCCACGATAGCAGGATGTCTCCGGCTCATGAGCGACACCATCACCTGCATCTCAAAACACATTGCTGCTACCCTACTTGCACCGTCTGCAAGGGTCGCGCATAGCTGACGACACGCGCCGCCCGCATCCTAGCTGCCTTTACCCAAAAACTCCAATATCTCTTAATTAAGGAATATACCTTAAATGATATTAAGGATCCTACTATAATTTAAGGCATATTCCTTAGTTAAGTGATATTGGAATCTTTGGGTACATCCCTCCGCCTGCGTCAGGTCGCCACTTCCAATAGAAGAACTCAGGGCGCATTGAGACAGAACCTGGGCTCCCAAGACGAAAACCGAGAGCCCCTGGCCCAAAACCCTAAACCCTGAACTACAAACTTTCCAGAGCTTGGGCTCCCTTCAGCTAATAAGCAGCCCCGGGTCTAGGACTTACGTGGGGTTTCTTAACTTAAAGTAGAGCCCTTAGTGACCTCATAATACTCAACCCAGTGATCCTACTGCTCTGATACCACTGGGGGGTCTATTCTTTGGTCCCGTAAATTCTAGAATCCCCCAATTACATTAGATCGAATTGGATCCCAAGTCATCCCCTATGAAACAGATATTCTACCCAAAAAGGCCTGGCCACTTCGCCTTTGACTACCGGGAGTGCGACCGTCTGCCCCTGTCCGATGTTGACGACGATGCCATGATCCACTCCATGTGCCCACAATGCCTGGGTGTCTGGGCGTGCGGCTTGCGACAGAGCAACCGATCGTCATACCACCATATACGACTCAACGATACGCGATCAAGCAGCATCAGAAACATAACTAGCAGTGGTCAACTTCGCGTGCCAGCGTGTACGCAGCATGGAGTCGGCCTGAGGAGAAGAAGACAGCCATAGGCTTACCGGCTATGCACGACGACCTGCCACAACAACAGGGCCAGCATCGATGGCAGCACACATGTTGACAAAGATCTCGTCCAAACGTAATACCGTAACAGCAATATCGAGACCTTGTCTAGAAGTAGTCATATCGAAGCAGGAAAGGATTCTTGTACACAACACGCAAAACGATTCAACGATCACGCTGGCCACCTTCATCATCACGGTCATCGTCCCTCATCGATCGTGTGTTACATGACAGTGAACACAATGATGGTGATGAAAGCGATAAAGAGGAGATGACGAAGAGGTGTTGATCATGATGGTGATGAGGATGACCATGATGATGGCGATGGCGATGCTAACGACCATAATGGCGAGGATGATGCTGATGACGATGACGGTGACTTTCAGGATAACGATGAGGATGGTTCTGATGATGATGATGGTGACGATGATGATGCTAAGGGCACGTACTGAAGTTGACGCAGAAGAAGATGATGTGGACGATGATAGCAATCCTCGCCGTCACTATATCCATGCTCGTCGGGTCATCATTCCATCGTCCCTCGCCGACCAACGGATGTTACCAACATCGTCATGAGCAGCGTCATCGTCGCCAGCATCATCATGACCATCTCCGCCGTGCTGTTCACATCGGCGCCATCAGCAGCTTCGGCAATGGCAACAGCCACAGCTTCATCGGCATCACTATGACCATTGCCATCGCCAGCTCTATGACTACGAGCATCACAGCCATGATCATGCGACATCACTACCGTCTTATTCTGATTGGTAAACTTTTATGATGATTTTCGTGTTATTATCATAATTGTTTATTACTATACTAACCAGTTGCGGCTCGAAGACCATCTGGGCCTGAGAGACCACTTGGACGGCACCCGGTCGGTCATTGCCCAGCTGGCTTCGGATATTCCTGGGCTTAACGGTACCAAGGTCCGTGGATAGCCCCAACTCGATGTTTACGGCTCCCAAAGACTCCAATACCCCTTAATTAAAGAATATACCTTGAATTATAGTAGGATCCCTAGTATGATTTAGGGTATATTCCTTCATAAAGGGACATAGGAGTCTTTGGGCTGAGGGATTTAGCCGGCCATCACGAAACCGGCGTGAGAAAGCTGAACGCAACAACAGCTACTGAGCAACTGCACCACCACGCTGCACAATCCACGAAAACAAGGTGCCGCATGCTGCAGACGTTTAAACTTGCAACAGTAGGCATATGCAAGGAAAACTATCATATATTTCGTACATATGTTTATATAAGAACATAAGCACACAGTACTGCATACTACTAATGGCATACTGTCGTTACTATGACTATGCCATCTAAAACGTAATGTAGGGGCCTTAATAATTAGAATAAGGTTTTGGCGCCCATTATACTATAGTTATAATACGGAGCCCCCACGATAGTTTACGTAATTATTGAGGCCCCCTATACAAAACCCGTGATTCCCCCGTATCGTAGCCCTGAAAGAACCCCTGTAAAAGGTACCCTTAAAGGGAACCCTAAACCCCTTAAACCCCCTAAACCCAAGAGATCCCTTGAAGGAGCCCTTATAGTACACTCTACAAGGAAGCCTAATTATTTAGGGTCCCTATATCTCTAAACCCTGAACCATAAACCCCTCAACCCTAACCCCTCTTATGGTAGCCCTTATCGACCGCTAAAGGAACCCGAGGAACCCGATATTAGAGCTCTCCTCTCCCCGTTTTTGCCCAAGCTGCTGCTCCCAGGCTGCTTTCTCGCCAGTGCCGGCGGCGGTGATCACAAAGGGCTCCCCGATGAGGATGGGCAGGTCCTGGGCCATTCCTTCAGAGATGATCATACCAATGATACTAGCAACTTGCTGGTAATAATAATAATAATAGCAATAATACTAATAATAATAGTAGCAATACTACTAATACTATCATAATAGTAGTAGTAATTTCAGTAAGAAAAAAATAATCATAGTAACTTGAAGGGTCCTCGGCCATTCCTTCAGAGGAAGAGGAGCTCTTGTAGGGGCTTAGGGTTTAGGGGTTCAGGGTGTAGGGTTCAGGGTAGTTTAGGCTGCTGTGTTTTGGGATGCTGTGGGTTTTGGGTTCTCGGGTAGGGCTTGGGACGCTGAGGGTTTAGGAGGCCTGATGCCTCGGAACGAGGACGAGGACTGGCGTACACTTCGAATAACTCAGGGCATGTTGGGAGTGGGGTATATTCAGAGATTCAGGGACATTAACGATGATAATGACGGCTATGCCGACGATGGTGAGGGCGGTGGCTAACTCTTCCGAATCACCACGCCGCTGCTACGGGCTTCTGGCGTTGGTTGTCTTAGCTCATTCAACTACGTTTGTTGATGCTGCTACACTCACTAATTGCGATGCCTGCCGCCATGCTGGCTGGTGCTTACGACTAACATGAAAACATGGTCACCGGCCATCGTCGCCACCACCAGCAATACCACTTATACCGGTTGTTGATGCTTCTCTAGCAACTCTAGCGGCATAGTTTACCCGGCCAAAAGCTCGCAGCATGTAGAGTACAGAACTATCACGAAAAAGGTTCACAGTTGCCAAGCAAGGCTCGGATTGGTTCCAAAGACTCCGACGGCACGGAAAGGATTCCCCGCTCAGAGCTCTGAAGCACCTCCACTGACCACTGGCCAGATGCCTCGTCGCATTTTTGGACCTGCTTTCGACGTACACTGATTTATTATCGTGAATGCTTAGAAGCCGCAAGACTGTCTGCCGGAAAATGATACAAAAACCGCCAGCCTTGACGGGCTTGGCATTGTCATGCTCATCCCGATACACTGCGTAGCCGCCTTGTTTCAGGCGGTTTTGTGGAGCCAGTGCCGCCTTATGGAGTCGATGAGAGGGGCTGAGGGCCGCTTGCAGAAACTCTCGGTTCAGCATGTACTGGATGTATCGGAGCTGGTCATTCCTCTCACAGTCTGGAGGATGTGTAGGCGAAGAACAGAGCTGCACAAGCTGCGGAGAACAACCATCCAACTCCCAGCGCCCTTGGATCCCATCAGCTACTGTGTACTTGGTGTACCCTCGGCCCACATCCACCACGATAGTTGGGGACGCTGCGGAACGCGCTTGGAGACGAGCTCGCCAGTCGATACCCACGGGTGTGGTGGTGCCCTCTGCAAAGGCTAAAAGAGCGCCTGATGGTGGCCAACATGTCCGCATGAAGAGGTGAAACCAAAGCTCTGCATCCATGGCCTCCTGTGAAAAAAGCTTGCAGGTCGGTGCAAAGCGTCCCACGTCCGACATTTCCAAGCTCCACACCACACCGGCGCAGACCTCGTGAGGCATATGAGCTAGATGGAGGCCGTTCATGCTGTCGCCCGGATCTTCCATCGAGAGGAAGCAGCAGCACTGTGAATCCAACTCGGAAGCTGTGCTTACTTGTGATCTCTCCAGCTATCCTGTCCTTGTTGCAGGACCTTTAATGCTACCTCAGGGGTGCCCAGTTGCAGCTTGCTCGGTTCAGAAACATGACTGATTCAGCTCTAGCTGGCTTGAGCAGGAATGACATAACGAAAGTACTCAGCAGCAGTGCCTCAAACTGCGAATCTGATCGCAACGACTCTGAAACTGTCATTGCAGTAACGTTATCACTACACTCAACCTTCAACCACACATGAGGAACATCAGCAGCGAAAAGCACCATCAGAGCTCTGCCAGGTATGGTTATATACTTCAGATACATCTTAACTTAACCTTTGCCTTAGTTAACCATTACCTCGTCTCAAAACCTTGGCAGCACCTTTTTCGAAGCTATCCCGGCACCAGGCGGCAATCTCAGAGCCCCTGGCATGAGCTCACGATCGCCCTCGGCTCGGGTTTCGTTTAGAACATTGCAAGGTTTGAAGCGACGGTTTAGGATTTAGGGTGTGACTCTGTATTCTGCAAACTTTGCTGATTGCCGGGTTGCTGGCTTTGGGTTCCGGCTTGAGCCTTTTGTGGGTGTCCCGCGGGCTTGAGCAGACGTTCGGAGCCTCGGGGTTTGAGAGTCTACTAGTTCATGGTTGGGATAGGATTAAAGATGTACATCTTTATTCCTGATTGGGTTTAATTGCCCATAAATATGTAAGATGTCACCTAACTATGACAAAGTCTAGTGGTTTGGGGAGGGTTTTGGGGGCTTTACGCTTTAGGGGGATTTGGCCGTTTTGGCATTTGGCCACAAGCATATACTTCGGATCTAGGGGGGTAGGGTCGAGGCTCTGGTCATTTGGCAGCCCAAACTCCGAAGGTGCAGCCTGGCCCTCAACCAAGCGTAGTGTTACTGTGAGAGGTGCTTGACAACATTCCGACCTGCAATCCCGTGAACGTGGCTTACTTGGCGGTTCATGGGTAGTTATAAGTGGGTGTAGAAGTTGGGTAAGTTGGGTGACCATATTTATAACCCGTATTAGGGGACTTATAACCCCACTTTAACTTCCCTAAAACCCTAATCCCTGAACCCTCTAGAACCGTTTGAAGAACCCTAAATCGCATAGAACCCTTAAAGGGGGAACCTCCAAGTATGACTCCGCCAAGCAGCGCGGCTTGCATTCAATGATCGTGTCGACCAGGCCGAAATCCTTCGCCTCTCGATTTCGGGAGTTGCTGTAATATAGGGGCCTTAATAATTAGAATAGGCATTTCTTTAAAGGGCTCCTGTCAGGGAGCCTTAATAATTAGAATAGGGTTTGAGGGCCCATTATACTTTGGTTATAATAAGGAACCCTGACCCGAGCACGAGCACTACGTAGCCCTGCTGATCCTCCGTCACCGACATGTAGCGGTCGCGCGCCACCATGTCTGCGACCATGGCCTCAGCTCCGCAAGCCCTAGTTTTCTTCGCACTGTGCGTTCCGGAAAGGCATTCCAGACCCTCTGGCTTGTAGCTTACATTACAATGTGACTCGTTACAAAGCCAAGCACTGGTTGTTTCAAAACCCCAGTCCCGGCGATCTTCCAACTTGGGCCCATGAACCTCCTGTCTTGAGAGATATAGGCGCTGCAGTTTGTTCGTGCGGCGCTTGTGACG
Source organism: Symbiodinium sp. CCMP2592 (assembly GCA_905221615.1). NCBI lineage: Eukaryota > Dinophyceae > Suessiales > Symbiodiniaceae > Symbiodinium > Symbiodinium sp. CCMP2592. The sequence goes on along the minus strand of CAJNDT010000030.1, from coordinate 115,475 downwards.
CTCGTGCCCGCCACTCTATGTCCTCCGGCTCATCTCCGCAAAGCCCTTTCGAAGCAAAGCTCATCGCAGGTATTGGGGATGCGCGTGTTTTACAACTTTACTTGAAAACTTGTTGATTCCCGACGGAACCCTCCCCAAACTCAAGCCATAACAGCAGAACACCGGCACACCTACAGCTAAAACCCCTGCGGCCACCGACCCCGCGAACCCTCCGAACGCCAAAAAGAAGCAACTTCGGTTATCCGGCTCCGGCTTGCCCGAGACTCACCTCCGAAAATCTCAAACATCTGCCTCTGTGCGGTCCTAAGTACAGAAGCCCATGGCAAGACCTTACAGTAGCTCATGGTGGCCTTATCGTTCCCCTATGCCGCATAGTAATCCTGATGTAAGCTGTGTAACCCTGACTTAAAATCACATGAAAGTTTCCGGAAATAGGGGATCCTAATATAGTACCCTATATAGTAGGATCCTTATTATAAGGACCCCAAAATAAGTTACCCCTAAGTTTCGGAAGCTCCCACATGGGATTCGAGGCGTCCCGGCTTGCGGCTTGCCGGTCAGAGTGCTCAGTAGCGTCTCCAGGGTCTCCTGCAACGTTTTGGGGCTCGGCTTTAACACAGAGGGGCGGCGTTAACCCGGGTGCGGAAATAGCAAGAATTAGGTCCAGGTATCTCTCCTATAAGAAGAATATGTGGAATTGGGTTGCTTTGAAGGAGCTTTATGTGTCAATACACGGCCTCGAACACTGATCAGTAGACCCTAACTTGGTTTTCCATGGCCGTTATGGAAGTTTCTGACGATAGGGACCTCAGAATAGGCCTTCACATCAGGACCCTAGAACGGGCCGTCGTCAGGCCTTCCTCAACCATAAACCGTAAAGCCTACAGCAGAACGTGGACACGTAGCTTCGCAAGCTTGAGCGAACTTCTTTCGAGTGGGGCATCTCCCATTGTCTTGAAGTTTTTGGACTTATATAGGGTGTGTCTTAATCGTCGTGGCCACAGCAATAGTTTGACTAGGTTTCGTGGCATGCCATAATTATGACGGGGTTATAAGTTGTACAGGAGCCTGTGACCAGCTTCTCCGACCCCTTAGATACATTAGACCGTCGAAGACCCTCGTCCTTGGTGTTTCGGAGCTCATCTGCCTTGGAGGCGATGGCAGAGTTTCGGGTGAACTTCGGACAGGGGGTTGTCTGAATTTAAGCGAAAGCCTCAGACCCGTGTTCGATTTGGGGGCACCCGAATCGAACAGTAGCGCCCCGGATGAGAGCAGACCGAGCAGCTTACGGAGGATGGTGCAGCAAGTGATTTCGCACTAACTAATACAGGGGCCTTAATAATTAGAATAGGGTTTTGGTGCCCATTATACTATACTTATAACAAGGAACCGCCAAAACGGGTACTGATAATTATGGCCGCAGCGCAAAGGGCCAAATGTGCATATCAAGCCTCGAACCCTGAATGGCCCTGAACCATCGACGGTAAACATCAGACTTTGAACACTGCACCCCTTACAGTACGGGCCTCGACCCTCTGCCGGCAAGCCCCCCAATTCCCTGGGTTTGGGGTGTAAAGTGCCTGAATCCCGCTTTTCTGATCACCAAACAGATGCAGTTCAAACGTCACTCACAACAATATCGGCAACCTGAAAATGCGAAAACAAGCACAACAACATCCCAACACCCCCCCTCTTAAAAAGCACAGAATGAAACCAGCTCGCGCGAGCCCGCCTTTAGGATGATGTCCGAGGCTGGAAGCTTCGGGTAGGAGCAGCTTGGCTCCTCAAAACGAGGATCTGTGCATTGGGGTCTAGGGTTTAGGGTTGAGGGTCATGCATTGGGATTCATTGGGGTATATTGGGGTTCCCAAAAGACTCTTTAGGGTTTGGGGTAGGATTTGTTGGCTGGGTTTGCTACTGTACGGTTTTGGGATTTGGGGTTCAGAGGCTTGGGCATTGGGGCTTCAGGCATCCATGATCGGGGTTCCAGAGTTTAGGGATGAGGGTGCAGGTTTCGAGCGGTCACTTGAGCTCTCTCCCCCATAGGAACTGGAAAGTTACCCTGACCACACTTCTCTCTGCTGATTCTACTCCATATTCCTGTCATTATTTCCCCAATATGTTTAGTGTTTTTTTGCCCCAATATGTTTAGTTCTACTCCATATGCTCGTCATTATGACCGAGGTGGAGACCTGGGTTTATCAGCTTGCAGCTCCGGTGCTGCATGCAATAAAAGCCCGAACTGCAATGCTCCGGAAAACCCACACCCCCGGGAGGATCTATAAAGCAGATCCCCTAATTTGGGGCCCTATACTACCAAGGGTATCTTATAGGAACCCCATTACAGTAGAAGCCAGAAAGTTGGAATATCATTATCCTAACCCCTTTAAGGTAAATTAGAGGGGATCCTACCATTAAACCATATTCCACCTTTCTGGAGTTCCCTTTAAGGGAACTTTATAGGAACCCCATTAAGGGTATCTTATAGGAGCCCCATTAAGGGTATTTTATAGGAGCCCCATTAAATTAAGGGAACTACGTGGGACCCCCAGACATTGCCAAGGCTCGTGAATCATCATCCGCGTATGCTCGTAGGCTGACCTGGGCAAGAGGGTTTAGGGTTTAGGGGTCACCGAAAACAGGCGGCAATGTTCAACAAGCTCTTCTCCAAGTACTCCAATGGCGTAGCTGGAGCCTCGCGGTGGTTGCAAAGCCCGAGCAGTCCCATGGTGATGAGAACGAGTATATCAGAACTACAGCAGCCCTCACGAGCGACCCTAAAACCACCAGAAACCTGAAGACCCCCAAAGCTGCCCTAAACCCCTAAAAAGCTCCGAACACGGATGGGGCTCCGAACCCTAAACAAACCACTAAGGCCCGAACCGGTTCCCCGGCGTTCCAGCCTGTTGCTACCAGGGCAGTTTGGTGAGGACAAGGAGCAGAAAGGGTTTGTAGGGCATTGTTAGATTTAGTTTACCGGGTTTTGCCGCCTTTTAGGGTTTAGGGCCTCCAGGTGATTAGGTGTTCACCCTGCCAGTCTCCTGAAATTCTGACGGCCTCTGCAAGACGCGACTGCCACAGGAGCAAGTTGTGATTTTGGAGCTTGGGGCTGAGGGCTTGTGTATTTGTAAGCAAGACGCAGCACGGAATTGAGATCCCCACGGCCAAGAGCACCGCCGCTATGGAAAAGCAACGGCCGTAGCCGACCTGATTTGTTCAATGATCTGTCCTTGTGTCCACTTCAGAGACTTGAGCAGTACGTGGAGGAGGAGTCGGAGGAGGAGGAGGAGGGGTGGTGGCGACGGACATCGGTAGTTGAGAATCCATGCCAGTCAGGGTTTTTAGGCTGAATGTCAGTTGGATGTTTGCTTCGTTCATTTGACTTTAACGATGATTTGCGCTTGGTTTTTCGGTTCTGGTTCGGAGTATCCCCTGTCTTAGAGGCTATCCAGCCACCACAAACCCCGAGCAGGAGACCGTCTTCAGCGGCATGGATACACTCGTCATCACATCGAGGATGGCAAGGCCGCTGTGTACCTGCCAGGGAAGCCCTCACCCGTAGCCCTGAGCCTATTGGGCAAAGGATGAAAAGCAGGATCGTTCTAATTCTTCTCGCTGTTGATGCAGGAGCACTGCAATCCACGAAGCCATGCATGCCATCTGCAAGCTGCTATGGCATCCTGTGTTCTGCAATGCTCTGTCACAAGTTCCACGGATCCTCACAGCTTTGTCTTCCTTTGGCGCGGATCTACCAATGGCAACATAAGTACTGCAAACAACGCTGCGACTACGACTGCCACTACCACTACCACTATCCCTGCCACTACCACGGCCACCACTACCTCCGCTGCCACCACTACCACCATTACCACCGGTAATACCACTGCTACAACTGCCACCACTACCACCAACACTACCACTACCGCCTACCGACCACCACCCACCACCCACCACCCACCACCCACCACCCACCACCCACCACCCCACCACCCACCACCCACCATCCACCACCCACCACCCACCACCCACCACCCACCACTCCCACTCCCACCACCTACAAGTACCACTACCATTACCACTACGACCGCCACTACGACTTCGACTACGGCTGGGCTGCTGCTGCCGATACTGCGGTAACGACTACGACGATGCCGGCGGCGCTGACGACAATTACCACCGCAGTTCCTGTCGCAAACATTGTTTGACATCCCCGTTCGATCAGCATCATTGCGGGCAGAAACCCAAAGCCTGAGCAATCTTTCCACCGCGAAGCCTGCGACCCTAAATTCCTGAAAACCTTAAACCTACAACCCTAAACTCCAAACCCTTGCCAGCAACCCAAATCCCGAAATTATGGAGACTTTGCCATGTAACTACAATCCCGCATGTAACCACAAACCCTAAACCAACAAAAAACGAAAGCTTGCAACCCTACCCTCTGAAAAGTCTGAGTTCCTGTAAAGGAATTTTCTTTAAGTTGGCAGAAGCATGATGTCGGGAGGCTCAAACGGCTGGGACTTTGGCGGGAGCATGGTGTTTAGAGGCGGGAACGCGAGTCGCAACCGAAGCATGCACGGGCCCCAGTGCTACCACAGTCTTGGGGGGAGCCCGCTAATAATTAAAACTCCGCGTCTTCCCTCCTGCAAGGGTCACGAGGCCGCCACCGGAGTTAATGAAGATTGTCACCGGTGAGTCGGGGTCATCAGCCTGGCCAAGTTTGCCGGCAATGCGGTGTTACAAAAGGGCCTTATTGAAGGCTGCGCGGGTTTGGTAGAGCTTTTCAAGGGCTGTACAGTGCTTCATAGTATGTCTCTTGTAGAGGCTTGGAAGAGTTTGGGAGGCCTCAGGATTTGTTTTGGGGTCTTTCAGGAGGCTTGGTTCAAGAGCCTTGTGCTTCAACATTCTTGTGGTCTGGCTGCACATGGGAAGTACAGAATACAAGGGACTCTGATGCAGACTCGAAATCGCGAGAGCCTCAATATGGAGACTCATCGCAGAGGTACCATCCCAAGTGCCTCCACATGCCACATGGGCACAAACTGATCTCGACATGCTTCCATTTTCCCACATTTCGCACTCTCAAACCCCAATCCCTAAAACCCGAAACCCCACACCCGGAACGTTTAAACCCACGGGGCCCCTGATCCCCACGAAGCGAAAGCGGTGGAAACCTGCAGGAACAGGAGCTGCTGTGTGAGCACCTGCACGGAAGCAAGGGCTTAAGGCTTTGGGGCTTCGGGTTTCAGTGCCTCACTGTGTTTGGCTTAGGGTTTGCGGATCTAGGGCCTCGGGCGTTATGTTGCAGTTGGGGGAGTGTGGCTTGCAAATAACGGTGGCGAATCTAGATGCCCGCACATACTCCTCTTTGGTGCAAAATCGGGACAGCCGCAACAACGCAAGTGCCGTCATAAAGACAATACTAAAATACAATGACAGCCCGGATGTGAAACTCGTAGGACGGTTTCAGTACCAACTGGACCATGGCAGGACAGAGCTTAGGAATACGGAAGCCTGATGAACTAGGAAGAGGGTTCTGCTTTGGTGTATCTTATGGACAATTCACAGGGGGAACGTATAGAGGATACCATTTAAAATCATTCAGACCTCTATATTTTGCCCGGTGACCGTTTCTCGTGCTTCTCAGGGTTTCGATCTTTTGGGGACTCTCAGTCAATCCCTAAGCCAGGGCCAACTTAAAGCGCTACAACAGCTGCAAGAACCTGAATTGGGGCCAGAAGTAATTCCAGACTAATTGTAGTTACCCTACGTATCACCCTACTTGCAATGCTGGGCCCCCTCAGCCTCCAAGAATAACTTGGCAACGACGGCAGAGCAGAGCCGAAGCCGGACCCCGCGAATCGAAGCAGAAGCCCCCTCCAAAGCCCTCAGACCACTGTGAAATCCCAAAGCTTAGGCTTGGTCGGGGCTTGGACTTAAGGATGCTAGGGCGGCGTGTAAGGGTTGCTTTGAGGCAAGTCTTCCTCCCAAGGGCCCCCTGCAACCCTAAACTCTAAATCCCAAACCCCTGAAGCCCCAAACCCAAAACCCTAAACCCCATACCTCTGAAGCCCTAAACCCGAGAGGATCCGAAAGGTGCAGAAAGCCTAGCAAAACAAAGGGCCTTGGCCGACTCGTCATTCACCTCCCCTGTGAGGAAGACTCGCCTGGCCTTCAACATCTCCTGGTGGCCGGTGTTAAATAGGGCTTACAAATGGGTTTATATGTGCCAGCATCCGCGCCCCCCCCCCCCCCCTCCCCCCCCCATGGTAATGCCCCTCCCCCCCCCTGTGGTTCCTGTGGTTCCCCCCCCCCCTGTGGTTCCTCTTGGTTTTCCCCCTCCCTTTTGTGGTTCTTCTGGTTCCTGTCTCCCCCCTCCCCCCCTGTGGTTCCTGTGGTTCCTCCGCGTGGTTGCTGCTGCTTTGTTGTTGCTGCTGTTCTTCTTCTTGTTCTTGTTCTTGTTCTTGTTGTGTGGTCGCCCGGGTCGGGGGGGGGGGATACCATTGGGGGGGGGGGGGGGGGGGGGGGGGGGGTCGAGAACGCGGAGCGCGGGCACATATAGGGCTTTATAGGGGTTTATAGGGGTTTATAGGGGTTTTACAGAGTATATAGGGTTTTATAGTAGGGTTTATAGGGCATATAGGGTTCATATCGGCTTATAGGGTTTGTTGAGAAAGGCAGCAACAACAGCACTCGAAACAGGAGCGGCCACAACGACAACAAAAGTTAGCAGACCGTACGATGATGAAGATGATCATCCACCAAAAAAAGCGGCAACAGAAACAGTTGCAGCAGCAACATACAACACTAGGACAATAACATCCGAAACCACCACCGCAGCCATAGAAGCAGCAAGAGCCACAACATCGACCATCACCAGAACAACACCAGTTCCAGCCACTCACAAAACAACCGTAGCGGCAGCAGCAGCAGCAGAAGCAGCAGCAACAGCAACAGTATTCAATGGCAGGCAACAGCAAGCAATCGCAAGATCTTTCAACAGCGACTGCTGAGCGATGTCCAAGGATAGCATTCAGCATAATCATCAATGATGATGGCGACGATGATTCATATGAGGATGAAGGTAATGATGATGATGATGATGGTGATGATGATGATGATGATGAAGGTGCAAATGATGATGGAGGTGATGATGATGATGGTGATGATAATGATGATGATGACGAGGATCTTGATGATGAAGCTTATGACGATGACGACAATGACGATGACGACAATCTTGAATATTATAATGTTGACGACGACGATGATGAAGAAGAAGAAGAAGAACACTGTGATGATGATGCGGATGATGATGACGGTGATGAGGACGAGGACCTTGATGATTAAAACGATGGTGATGATGATTATGGCGATGCCCGGCGATGCTGACGATGACGATGAACATACTCTTGATGATCATGATGTCGATGTTGCTGACGGTGATGGTGATGGTGATGATGATAATGATGCATCGTCACGACCCTGATGGTAGCAAAGACTGCAATGCTGATGATGTGACGCCATTGACGCTGCTGGATGGTGGTTGTAATTGTTGGTGCACTTAAAGCTAGGCTCACTAGCTTCTCTCAAATTTCGTCACTGAGGAACCGAGGACGACTCCTGGTCTATATTGACTGTCCGCGCCGCCGGTGTCTTCTTGCCGGCTCCTTTGCATGCTGCTCGGATGCTGATGGTGACAGCTGGTTGCAGCAACAACTTCTGCCACAACACTGGTTTTGTGGTAAGTTCTCACGGCGTCCATCGAATCCCAACCGGTCCCGACCCCGAGCAAGTTCGCTTGGCACGAGCGTCCTGTATCCTTGGCCGGGTCTTTGGCGGCTTCTTTGGCGGGTTCTTTGCTCGGCTCCGCTTTGTCTGGTGCCTTTTCAGGCTCTTTGGGCGCCGTCGGCGCCTGCTCCTGCAGAACGGAAGGAAGCAAGGGTTAACGATGTAGGGTTTGGATCTTAAGGCTTCAAAGATTAGATCTTGGGAGTTTAAGGCCTGTGACGTCTACACTGAACACCCATGCGATGTTTCCGCATGTGCTTCGCAACCAGAGACTTCGGTGGTATTCTGCCTCAGTTGCTGCTGTATGATTGGTCGGGCTCACGACGACAGCGAGGCAACGGTGGCGACGCCGACCCCTCATTATGCCAGTGCCTTTGCGCGTGCTACTATTATTATCATTATTGCTATGTTTGCTGCTGCAACTACTACTACTACTACTACTACTACTACTACTACTACTACTACTACTACTACTACTACTACTACTACTACTACTACTACTACTACTACTACTGCTACTACTACTACTACTACTACTACTACTACTACTACTACCACCAGCACCACTAGTAACTAGCACGATTACGAAGATGAGGCAAGAGCGATCCGAGCCTGCAAAGCATGCGTGGACCGCCATGCGAGCAATCCCGCTGCGCCGGCCAACACCTGAAAGCGTTCAGTGCTTCGGTTTTAGGGTTTTGAGTTTCAGGTTTTGAATTCCCGGGTTTGCCGTAGGGTTTAGGAGGTTATGCTTCGGGCTTAGATTAGGGTCTAGGCTTGATTTTTGAGGGGTTCAGACTTCAGGGTGTCAAGGTTCCGGGTTTACGTGGCTGTTCGAGGATTCGACGATCACTGTCAACTTGTCTCAGGAATTCCTTGTCGCAACACTCCGCCGGCATCTACGATTCTGCGAGATCCCTTTAAGTAACCCTTAAATTATCCCTGTGACGATTCTGAGAGTTGGCTGAGGGAGCAGCGGGCGTAAGAGCCATGAGCCGGTGGCCTGCTCACCAGAAGCCGCATCGGAAGCTTAACTGACCATACTATAAGGGCCTTAATAATTAGAATAGGGTTTTGGGGCCCATCATACTATAAGTATAATAAGGGAACCCCCCAAAATAGTATTGCTAATTGTTGAGGCCCCTGTAATACTTGCCCAAAGCTGTTGCTAGGCATGAGTACGGCCGTGATCATCAGCAACGTGGCAACGAAGACACACAACGGTTTGCACTATGAAAGACACCGGCGTTTCGAAATGCCTCCGAACGACAATGATGCAAACAATCTGCTGACAAAGCAAATGATGACGATGATGTGACAATGACCAAAAGAGCAACAGCAACAGCAGCAGGAGTACGAGGTGGAAGAGGAGGAAGAGCGGGAGGAGTAATCGTAGCAGTCGTCGTCGTAGTAGTAGTGGTAGTAGTAGCAGTAGCAGTAGCAGTAGCAATAGCAGTAGCAGTAGTGGTGGCAGTTGCAGCAGCAGCAGTAGTACTGTAGCAGGAGGTAGCAGTAGCAGTAGCAGCAGCAGTAGCAGCAGCAGCAGCAGTAGTAACAGCAGGAGCAGCAGCAGCAGCAGTAGTAGTCGTAGTCGTAGTAGTCGTCAAGAGTGGCACTGGCAGCAATACTATTTACTACTAATGCTGGTACCTGGCCTTACTAGCCCTCGTCAGAGGTAGACAGAGGCCCTTGAAGAGTGCTTTGTCAATCCCATCGTCATCTGGGGTTGCCTACCATACATGAAGAGATACAGTAGGCACGCAGAAGGGCAAATATGCTCGCCATGTCCTTGGGCATGCTGCGTCCGTCTAGTATAGTTTGTACCCTTGCCCCAGGCAGGCTCCCCTGAAGCAACACAACTGCCACTTAGGTAGTTGTCAGCATTATGGCCCCTTTTTGGGTACCCTAAATATTAGGTGCCGTGTTGTAATAAGGACCCAAACAGGGACGATAATTTCCACAACCACCCACTTCTTGGACCGAGATTGCCTCGGCTTGCTTGGCCATGCGCCTGAGGCTGCAAGTTGGGCAAATCTGAAAGTCCGCCCCGAGGCCTCACGGCTACCAATCGGGGTGAGCAGACTTCGTTTGAGGTTTACGAGATCATTGTTCGGGGTTTTTGGGTAGTCCTTTTTGGTAGATTACGGTTGTGGGTTCAGGGGCTGGTAAACTCAGGTTCCAGGTTACTTGCTTTGGTAGATTCCAGCTTAAGTTTCTGGTCGTTGACAGATTCGGGTAATAGGCTTAGGCTCGGTTACATTAGAGGGCCCGCAGGCCCGGGTTGAGGATTTGGTTTGGGTGTTGAAAGTTCTCCTTTGAGAGAGCTGTATCGGTTACCACCTCAATGTGATATCGGAACTGTTGTTTCATGGTGCTTCATGCTGCTTGTGCAGCTTCATTAGAAGAAGAGAGTGAAATTCTTCATGTGCGACCGGCACGGAGCTCAAGGGATGCCTCGCGAAAAACACCTCCGGCCCTAAAGCCGAAACTGTAAAACCCTAAACCCCTAAACCCCTTGCACCCCAGACCCTATAATAGGCCCTATTATAATAGGCCCGGTATCCTTCCAGAGATCCCTTGAAGGAACCCTGATACTCCTTATAGTACCCTTTAAAGAAGCCCTTATACTCCGTATAGTACCCCTGCAAAGGAATCCTCATACTCCTTATAGTACCCTTTAAAGGAGCCCTTATACTCCGTATAGTACCCCTGCAAAGGAACCCTCATACTCCTTATAGTACCCTTTAAAGGAGCCCTTATACTCCGTATAGTACCCCTGCAAAGGAACCCTCATACTCCTTATAGTACCCTTTAAAGGAGCCCTTATACTCCGTATAGTACCCCTGCAAAGGAATCCTCATACTCCTTATAGTACCCTTTAAAGGAGCCCTTATACTCCGTATAGTACCCCTGCAAAGGAACCCTCATACTCCTTATAGTACCCTTTAAAGGAGCCCTTATATCCGTATAGTACCCCTGCAAAGGAACCCTCATACTCCTTATAGTACCCTTTAAAGGAGCCCTTATACTCCGTATAGTACCCCTGCAAAGGAATCCTCATACTCCTTATAGTACCCTTTAAAGGAGCCCTTATACTCCGTATAGTACCCCTGCAAAGGAACCCTCATACTCCTTATAGTACCCTTTAAAGGAGCCCTTATACTCCGTATAGTACCCCTGCAAAGGAACCCTCATACTCCTTATAGTACCCTTTAAAGGAGCCCTTATACTCCGTATAGTACCCCTGCAAAGGAACCCTCATACTCCTTATAGTACCCTTTAAAGGAGCCCTTATACTCCGTATAGTACCCCTGCAAAGGAACCCTCATCCTCCTTATAGTACCCTTTAAAGGAGCCCTTATACTCCGTATAGTACCCCTGCAAAGGAATCCTCATACTCCTTATAGTACCCTTTAAAGGAGCCCTTATACTCCGTATAGTACCCCTGCAAAGGAACCCTCATACTCCTTATAGTACCCTTTAAAGGAGCCCTTATACTCCGTATAGTACCCCTGCAAAGGAACCCTCATACTCCTTATAGTACCCTTTAAAGGAGCCCTTATACTCCGTATAGTACCCCTGCAAAGGAACCCTCATACTCCTTATAGTACCCTTTAAAGGAGCCCTTATACTCCGTATAGTACCCCTGCAAAGGAATCCTCATACTCCTTATAGTACCCTTGTGAAGGAACCCAAGAAACCCAGCAGTCTCTGTAAGTCGGAGGCCGGCCCGGGCCAGGGTGGCCACGCCGCTGGCTCAAACGATGCACTTCGGCTCCCACCTTTCCAGCCAAGCCTGGCGTTTAGGCTTAAGGTTTTAGGGTTTAAGGTTTAGGGTTAAGAGGTTAGGCTTAAGGGTTAAGGGTTTAGGGTTTATAGGGTTTAGGGGTGAGGAATTAGGGTTTAGGGGTTTAGGGCTTAGGGCCAAAGACTCCAATATCCTTTAATTACGGAATAGACCTTAAATTGTAGTAGGATCCCTAATATGAGTTGAGGTATATTCCTTCATTAGGGGATATTGTCGCCGGAAACCGCGGTTGAGAGCAGGCGTGCAATGGTTAGCGAAAGCGGAGGGGGGGGGGGTGGTTGAGGTGTAGACCTGCAGGGCATAGGGCGCTGTAATCTTGAAAGGGCTTGGGGTCCTTTCGAGGATCTAGGGCTTACCAACAACAGCAGTAAGGCTGCGAGTCTGTAAAGGTTTAATGGCACTGATCCTATGTGGAGCCGGCCTCGGGGCTCGTGAAGATTCAACAAAAACCCAGGGCGGGTCATCGCTTACGGCTGAAGGGTTGGTAAGCACGGCTCAGGACTTAGTAGGTTTGTGGGGATTTGGGCTTCGGGTAATTTGCTGTGGTTGCGTTGCGACGACGAAGCAGGAATCAGAATCAGCAGCAGCGGGAAGAAGACAAAGACAGAAAACAAGAATAACAACAACAACCAGAGATGCGGCCACAGCCACCACCACCACCACCAGCAGGAGCACCAGCAACAGCAATGACAACAACGAAAACAAGCACTACCACAACAACCAACACCAACACAACCACAACTACGACGACGGCAACCCCAGCAACAACAAAGAACCTTCAGAACTTTCAGAACCGCCACCACAACTACAACCGCCACGACACAACGACAACAGCGGCGACAGTAAGAGCGATCTCTGTCACCCTCTACACATGGGAGTTTCCGAAAATTAGGGGTACCTTATTTTGGGGTCTCTATGAGAACAGTCCTGCTGTTAGGGTACTATGTTAGGACCCCTATTTTCGGAAACCCCCACCTCAGCATCAAGGACAAGCAGAAAAAGTGTAGAGGGTCTTAGGAGATGGGATCCAGGCTTCCGGCTTTGTGGTATATATATAATATATATATATATATATATATATATAATATATATAATATATAATATATAATATATAATATATAATATATAATATAATATATATATATATATATATATATATATATATAACATATAATATAATATATATATATATATATATATAATATATATATATATATATATGTATATATATATATATATTATATTATATTATATACACTACCTTTGGAGGATGTGGGTTCTTCGATTTCGTGGCGTACGAGTCTTGTTGTGCCCTTCGAGCCGACACGGGACACCGAGTGGTGCAGGCAAAGCTCGGATGTCGAGACCGTAGCGACTCAGATGCAAGGAAAGGTTTGGCGGCAGCCGGGGGGGGGGGGAGGGGGTTCCGAAAATTCGGCGTACCTTATTTTGGGGTCCTTATAATAAGGACCCTACTATATTTAGGTTACTGTATAAGGGTTCCCTATTTTTAAGGCTTCTGCTGCCTCGGGGAGCCCAGCCCAGCACGCGGCGGTCCAAAAGCCGCGAGCACCTGGGTCGCAAGCTCTGCCCGGATTCGTGCTCCAAATCCAGACCGGCCTTGCCGCGCATGCGCGGCAAGCGTAGCCATGGCCCAGGCATGGCCCATAAACACGGGTTTAACGGTCTTTTCGGCATGAGACTTGGCCAGGCTGAACTGACTTTGTGAGGATGCGAGGCAGTGCAGGCCGCAGTAAAACAAGTGATGGGATGGCTTGAACTCACAGAAACTGTTCGGGAGTTTGCACTTCTGCTGGCTAAGCCCCGAGCCTATTTACAGTAGGGACCATACCAGGCTTGATTGATGCAGCAATCCAAACTTGCGCATACTGTGTCGCTTGGCCTTCAGAAAGGCGAACGATGGCTGGGCAATCGGAGACACATGCTTGCAGTTTGGACCGAAACACACACGAGGTGCCTGATAAAAGCGCTGTTGCGATGACAAAGGCCTGTCGGAGTTGGCAGTAGGAAGTCGACACAGCTCTTTGCCAAACGGTTCAGGGCCCTAGATTGCCGTCCTCATGCAATGAGCAGTTGGCATGTGCGCCCCTACTTGGAGGATCATGGGACTTAGTAAGTAAGGTTATAAGTACCTTAATTGGGGTTATAAGTATAGTTACCCTAGTTATAACCCCAGTTACTAAGTCCCATGATCCTCCAAGTACCGCATCAAGCGGCTCAAGACCCTGAGCCGCCTCGAAGCTTTCTGACCCCGTGCAGCCAGGAAGTGCATGTTGTTCATGTAGGCCGTCTGAGCTACTCTGAATATAGGGCCCTGAATAATCAGAATAGGGTTTTGGGGTATATTCTACTATACTTATAATAATAGGAACCCCCAAAATAGCAGTGGTAATTATTTAGGCCCCATAGTATACTCATCTACTGGCCAGTTCGGAGGAGACGATTCGCAAAGGCGCCGTCCTCCCGAAACTTGACTGCGAGGCAGGGCCGCGCTCCAATAGATTGCGAGGTGTCGAAGGCAGAACCTGACCCAAAATGTGCCAAAACACCAGAAGTGTCATTTTGGACTCATGTTGCCGATCCTTTGAGTGCCTTTCAATGTGCCATCTTCAGGTGACTATCTCTCCGGTGCAGTGGATGCAGAGCTCTACTCTCTTTCATGGCGTTGGCCGGGCTGGCGAGGCACGAAGCGATTTCCGCGAAAAAAAGCTTCCCTCTGCGAAGCTCTTGACGAATGTGGACCCTGCAGTGATACAATGGCGTCCGGTGAAACGTCTTCAAAAGTTATAATGCGTCAGAACGCAGCTTAAAAATGCCAAGGTCGGACTCGGGTCTTTCGAAGCCCGAGTAATCCCTGGACTCAGGCTGACATTGTAACAGTAACATTGGAGCACCATTGAGCACCCAATCAAATTTCGAAAGTAGAGGACTCTTCCGACACGTCGGTTGCAGAGGCCATCAGTTCCGGCACCTGCAGGTCGTTGGCATCAGACAACTCCAATGACACCTGCGGTGCCGACGTCTTGCCATCTTGTATAGGTGCGCCTCCGATGATGACCGACTTCCGGCAGGGACATAGATGACGAAGACCGAAGATCACGCTACACAAGGCCACCAAGCTGAGCAAGTACAGGGGCAAGGGATCCAGGGGAGATGTCAACACCGTCCAGTTGTCCTTGCTGACTGCGATGCAGACCAGATAGCCCACGATCCACAACAAGCTGAGGAGGAGCAAGGACACCGCTTGGCAAGCGACAACTATATACCTAAACCAAGACCGCCTCCACCACGAAGTGCTGGCTCTGCCTAGCATCAGAAGACTGCGGAGGAAGATCGGCATACAAAACAACATGTAGACCGCGAGGCCAAAGTTGTTGATCGGCTTCGCACGAGGCCAGACTTGAACTACTTTGGCACCCTCCTTGCCAATAAAGTCGCACAAAAAGGGAAAGGAACCGATCGCAGCGGCAGACATCAACGGGCGCATGAGAATCCCACTGTGTGTAAAGGCCTGCTCAACCGACTCTCGCAAGTGCTTGTCCAGATGGCTTTTGAAGACATGCTGGATCCGCCGCGCACTCCCTTCCTCCAACACAGTGTAGCCGGACGACCACAGCTGCAATACGCCATAGATGAGCTCACGGTCGCACTGGATCTGCTCTCCAGTCACAGATTGTCGATGATTGTTGGAGCAGCAGAAGCATTCGGCGGTCTCGATGTCGAAACTTTGCAGCTGGGTGGGCAACTGGGCCATGTCGAACAGCATCTGGTTCATGAGATAAAACAGGGGCGGATAGAGGACACCAACCTGAATTGCAATCAGTACGCCAACATTGATGATCCGTCCGGTGTCGTCATGCCAATTGCGTAAGAGCTCGTTCCCGTGCCGTTGGAGCAGCAGGAAGGACAGCCATGTCGTTGTCACAGCAAAGTAAGTCAGGATCCATATAACAGAAATTTGCACTGGCAAGAACTTGATTCGGTGGGCGTCCTTGCGCTTAATCAGGAAGCAGGCAATCTCGTACCTGAAGCGCAGGGCGGGTGCCGGGCATGGTATATAAACTAATCGCTGGCATGCATTTAGCCCAAAACCCAAGCCTTGCCCCTTAACCCACCCAAATCCATACCCAACTCATAGCCCCAATGAGAAAGGTGCAGGCCGGCAGAGCAGAGACCTGTCGGACTATTTACCTTAAGTAACACCGGTTTCGGGTTGAGAGTTTAGGCCTTGGGGCTTACGGAGTACGGGTAAGTCTAGTGCAGGATTTAACGCTTGTTAGTACCATTCCTTGGCTTTTGCTCTTCATCCTCGCTGCCTGGAAGTTTAGGCCTCCACCAATGCTTTTGCGTCATGACCTCATGCCTCCTGAACCCTAGAATGACCTTGGGGAAAACCCACTACAGGGAACGCTCCACTCTCTCTGGCAACTAGACAGGCTCAAAGGGCATACACCACAACCGGCGACAGTATCTCGGAGACCACAGCACGATGAGCTCGTCGGATTTGTTCAGGAAGGAGGCCAGGGCATAAATGCATTGACTTTTCTTCTTTGGGTCATCTTGAGGTATACACAAACGATCAAGAAAGCTAAAGCGGGTCCCCCAGAAAATTTCACGCAGGTGTTGCCAGAAGAGCAGGAACATAATTCCGACCACATGCCCAAGCACCGTCCACCAAGCATTCCTCTGTAGAACCCATCCGTCCGGCATATCCCGTGTCCATGCACCTAGGACACCCAGAACCACGCTCGTGACACACGTCGCTGTTGCGGCTGCACGGCTGTTGAAGTAGATCACCAGTGACAAGTATTTCATCCACCCGGATGTTTCCCAATCATGACTGAAGAAGAAGCTGTAGCGCTGCGTCTGCTTGGATAGTGCCGGCCTCCATAAGAAGGATCCTGGTTCACTGCCCCTTCTCCATTCGAGCCCAAAGCGTCTTAAGATGCTGCTCATGGGCACTCCTCGCACCAGCTCAGGTGGCACATCGACCAGCAAATCCTCCGATCGCCTAGGGACGGTGCCAGAACCTCCTGTGCCAGGAATGAAGAGCTGTGCTACATCTGCGGACAACTCTGGCGAGTAATCACCGGATGCTGCGTTGTGGGATTCAGAAAGATCGCGCATGGAAGGTGCCGATCCAGCACTTCGAGCCGAAAATCTAGAGGCAGCAATGCGTCCAAGGCTGAGATGTGGGAAGAAGATGCCTCGGCCCACGGCTAAGTATTCACGAGACAGAAGCGAGACCTGCCTCGGGCAGCCCAGCGTCGCCTGGCCGAGGCGACAGGCTTTGCTCTGCTTCGCAGCAGTTTCTTTGAGCCGACGGCCTCACCAAGCTCTGCAGATGCGAGCTCCGTGTCCATGCGAAGGGCTTCCAACGTGTGATCCAGTCTGTCGTCGCTCCGTAACAGCTGCAAAGAGAGATTGCATGCTAGCCGATGTGAGTTCGAGCTCGAAAATCTTGCGCAGAGTTGGGGTGGGGTCAGTAGGCTGTATTGGAAGCGCGCATGATTCGTCTGACCTACGTCAATCTCATCCTGCTGTCACTACGTCTGCAGTCGTTGGCACATGTTGGCACGCTGGCTCCTTCAGCATCAAGCAGCCAAAGCGCATGAGCTGCCTCATGCAGCCTCCAAGCTCCCTGACGCAATCTGTGAAACGAAGGAAGCGCATGTTATTCATGCACAGCCCTCTGAGCTACTCTGCAAATTCAAACATAGGCCGCGTTCTGATGAGGCGGTTCTCAAGGACGATGTCCTGCCGAAGCTTGAAGAAGACAGCAGGGAGTGCAGAGGACCGATTTGAATAACAGGACGTGCGGCAAACAGAACCTCGCCAAAAAAAGCGACTAGCCACCTTATTCGGGGGGAAGGCGTTCTGGCAGTCTGCTGGTCTTCCTGCTGCCGTCCTGCTGGTCTGCAGGTGCTGTCTTGCTGGTCTCCTACTAGTCTCCTGGTGGTCTCTTGGTGGTCACTTCATGGTCTCCCTGTGGCATTGTCGTTGTGGTCGTCCTGGTGGCAGTGGGTGGTAACATGGCGTAAATGCTGGAATCTGCTGGAAAAGCACAGATGGCAACTAGTTGCGACCTGTGCTTTCCCAAGCAAGTCAGGCCCGTTCGCATGTGACTTTGGTCGTGACTTTCTGGTTGTGATAGCATGCCTTGGAAAATGTCGGCACCTGCAGGTGGTTATTTGAACTAGGACTGCTGCTTGGCACACTCGTTGATTACACTTGTTATGTATGCTAGGGGCATGGTATGATGTAGATTAGCTGCCAAGTGCGAGAAGCTGAGGGCAGGTTCTGGACCTGCATTGGAAATCGCCTCGTCTTGCGTGATCTGGGTCGTAACTGTGCAGTTTCTGACCTTCCCAACTCCAAAACAACACCTGCGGAGCAAGATCCCTCCGGACTAAAGTCTGAAAGTCATGCCGAGAAGTAGCCGAAGCCTCGTAACCAGACATGACCTTGAAACCCTGCGTGGAGCTCTCTTTCACGCACCAGGGCCTGCGTGGCACGTGGCACGAAAATATTTCATCTCCTCGAAAGAATCTTCTCTCTGAGAAGAATTTGGACAATGCAATGACTTATACAATGTTGTCGAGTGAAACCTGTTGATGCCCATGACTCTGGCAGAACATCGTGGAAATGCCATTGTTGGACTCGGATCTTCCCGAGTAATCCCTGGGCTCAAGAAACATTATCATTGAACCACTCAATCAAATTTCAAAGGTCGACTCTTCCGACACGACGGATGCGCCGGCCGTCATTGCCGGCGCATGCACGTCTTTGGCATCAGACAGCCCCAATGCCACCAGTGGTGATGCGGGTTTCTTCCGCGCCTTAGGAGGTGCGCCTCCGATGATGACCGCATTCCGGCAGGGGCATAGATGACGAAGACCGAAGATCACGCTGCCCAGGATCACCAAGCTGAGCAGGTACAGGGGCAAGGGATCCGTGGGCGACGTCATGCTCGTCCAATTATCCTTGCTAGCTGCGATGCAGACCAGATAGCCCACGATGAAGAGCAAGCCCATCAGGAGCAAGGACACCGCTTGGCAAGCGATAACAATGCACTTGAACCGAGACCGATTCCACCGCAAAGTGCTGGACTTGCTGAGCATCAGAAGACTGCGGAGGAAGATCGGCATCCAAAACAACATGTAGACAGCCAGGCCAAAGTTGTTGATCGGGCTCGGGCGCGGCCAGATTTGCACTACTCTGGCACCCTCCTTGCCAATAAAGTCGCACAAAAAAGGGAAGGAACCGATCGCAGCCGCAGACATCAACGGGCGCATGAGAATCCCACTGTGTGTAAAGGCCTGCTCAACCGAAATCCGCAAATGCTTGTCCAAATGGCTTTTGAAGACATGCTGGATGCGCTGCACACTCCCTTCCTCCAACGCAGTACTGCCGGACGACCACAGCTGCAATACGCCATAGATGAGCTCACGGTCGCATTGGATCTGCTCTCCAGTCACAGGGTCTCGATGATTGTTGGAGCAGCAGAAGCATTCGGCGGTCTCGATGTCGAAACTTTGCAGCTGTGTGGGCAACTGGGCCATGTCGAACAGCATCTGGTTCATGAGATAAAACAGGGGCGGATAGAGGACACCAACCTGAATTGCAATCATTACGCCAACATTGATCTTCCCGCTAGTTTCATGCCAGTCAAAGAGCTCGTTCCCGAACCTTTGGACCAGCAGGAAGGACAGCCATGTCGTTGACACAGCAAAGTAAGTCAGGATCCATATAACTGAAATTTGCACGGGCAGGAACTTGATTCGATTCGCCTCCTTGCGCTTGATCAGGAAGCAGGCAATCTCGTACCTGAAGAGCAGGACAGCGCACGGCAATCGCTTCCGGGCACTTCACCACCGCAACAGTGCATTATGCAATGGGCTATAAACGGCTCAAGCAATAAACCACAAACCCCAAAACCCCAGGTTCATATCCACATTCAGGCCGATTGGCCAGGGCGATATCGGACCATTCATCGTCAGTAACACCGTTCTTTGGTCTTGAGTCTCGGGTCTGGAGAATCTGAGGGTTCGGGCTTTTCGGTTTAGGGTTCAAACCCCACCACCACCACCTCCTCGCGACCTCCTTTCCAGGTCTCCGCTGCGACCTCATGCCTCTTCCCCCGTAACAGTGATTGCAGAAGTTCACACCAACAACCCCTGCTACAGCGACTGGAAAAAAGCGACTGCTCCACTCACTCGCGACTATTTAGATCGGATCAAAGGGCATACACCACAACCGGCGACAGTATCTCGGAGACCACAGCACGATGAGATCGTCGGATTTGTTCAAAAAGGAGGCCAGCGCGTAGACGCATTGGTTCTTCTTCTCTGGGTCATCTTGCGGTATACACAAACGATCAAGAAAGCCAAAGCGGGACCCCCAGAAAATTTCACACAGGTGCTGCCAGAAGAGCAAGAACACAATTCCGACCACATGCCCAAGCACGGTCCACCAAGCAGTCCTGGGCAGAATCCATCCGTCCGGCATATCTCGTGTCCATGCACTTAGGACACCTAGTGCCAGAGACATGACACAAGTCGCTGTTGCGGCTGCACGGCTGTTGAAGTAAATCACCAGCGACAGGTATTTCATCCACCTCGATGTTTCCCAATCATGACTGAAGAAGAAGCTGTAGCGCTGCGTCTGCTTGGAAAGCTCTGGCCTCCATAAGAAGGATCCCCGTTCACTGCCCCGTCTCCATTCGAGCCCAAAGCGTCTTAAGATGTTGCTCATGGGCACTCCTCGCACCAGCTCGGGCTGCAAATCAACCAGCAAATCTTCCGATCGCCTGGGCACATATTGGGTTTTTGGGACAACCAGGATGATCCTAGATGCGCAGGGCTTACTATAGTGGTTTCTTCCCGAACCACTCACTGAGAAAACTTCTTTCCGGCAAACCTTTGGTCACCTATCCTTGTGGCTCAGCCCAGCCTGGAACGAAGGGATGACTCGGAGAGGAATGGGGAAGAACCTCCCGTGCAAGGAGGGAAGAGCTCTGCTGCATCTGCGGACGGCGCATCCAAATAAGACGCCGCCCAGTGCGCATGGCTAACACCAAATTCCGGCGCATGATCACCGGATGCGACATTGTCGGATTCAGAAAGATCGCCCATGGCAGCTGCCGCTCCTCAGATCTTGGCAGCTCGAGCCCAATAAGCAAGAGGAGGCTGAATGGCAGAGTTTGTCCAAGGCTGAGATGCGCGAAGAAGATGCCCCAACCCAAAAAGATTAGTATACTATAATATACTATAATATAATATAATATACTATAATATACTACAGTATACTATAATTATAGTATACAAAAATGAGAACCTGCCTCCGGTAGCCCAGCTGCCAGGCTCGTACTCGCCGGAGGCACCGTGATCACCTGGCCCAGGGCGCCAGGCTTTGCTGTTTGAAAGTCAGGCTGGGAGCGAGCTGATATTACAGTATATTATAGTATACTATAATTAGTATACTATAGTATACTATAGTATACTATCGTATATTATAGTATATTATAGTATATTATAGTATATTATAGTATACTATAGTACGTTATAGTATATTCTGGTAGGTTATAGTATATGATGGTATAGTATAGTCTCGGCCTGAGCATGGAACCCAGTCATGGCCAGGCATGGGCAGAAGCTGAAGGGTTGCTTACAAGCGAAGCTGAAGGGTTCGGGACTTCGGCTCTGCCAACGCGTGATTCAGTCTTCAGCTAGAACCGGAGCTGCAAAGAGTGCTGCGATGCAAACGGTGAGTTCTAGATGATTCTAGTCACACAGATGGTGAGCAAGACGTCTGATTTGAGTGACCCTGCACATTCAGACATACTGAGATAAACCGGAGCTTCATGGCTGTATATCAATCGCATCCTTCACTGATTCACGCGTGCAGTCGTTGGCACGCTCGCTCCTACGGCATCAAGCAGCCAAAGCGCATGAGCTGCCTCATGCAGGCTCCAAGCTTCCTCATGCAATCTGTGAAACGAAGGAAGCGCATGTTTTTCATGCACAGCCCTCTGAGCTACTTTGTAAACTCAACTACAGGCCGAGTTCAGACGAGACAAATGGCAAGGCCATCCTACCGAAGCTTGACGGCAAGGCGGACAGCACAGCTGTTAGCGCGAAGGACCGGATTCGCAGCTGAGTCGACCGCAAGCACGCAGCAATGCTGGTGACTCCGCATACACGACATCACATCGCCAGTACCTGCTTATGCACAGAGCAGGCTGCTCGACTGAATGTGTACGTCTAGTTGCACCCCCTGCACCTGAAAGCCGACTGCCATCAAAAATGTCAGAGAGAGCTGGCTTACCGACAGAGTGAACCAGTTTTGAGGAGTTTGGCTTGCCTGAGTCCCCTGTTTGTTGTATTCTACTGCGCGTTGCCGCTACCATTTGTTAGGAGATACTCTCTGCTAGCAAGAATCATCCTCGGGGAGCTGTGCAACATATGACAACTAGAATAATAACATCTGGCTCTCCTCTTCCGGACACCGCGGCCCCGCAAATCACGGGCCAACATTGAGACAGCTTCGGAGAAGAAGTCCGGAAACCAAATCTGAGCATCATAATGATGGGCGTGATTACTTTACGCTATGCTCCTGTAGTTCTCCCTCTCAGATCATCTCTGCACACGCATCATATTTCAAGACCCAAACCCATATACTCTCCTGACCCCGAAGCCGAAACCCGATTGAGCCTGGTTGCTGCGCCTCCCTCGGACAGCCTCATGTCATCGAACCGCATCAACCCCTGTAGAAATCGTGTAGAAACCCTCGCAGGAGAAGTCCCGATGCGCACCAAAGCTTCCCGGGGCCATCTCCGGCCGGCAGGATGCGGGCCGTATAGTGTAGGTCCGGCCTAAGAAAACCCTGCGACGGACCGACGTGACCTACGAGCATGCAGCAAAGAACACTCCCAAATGCTCACTGACGATCATTTAGGAGTCAATACTTCGTGCTTGCTGAGTGGGTTGCTGATTGCTTCTTTGCGATGTTGCTTCTCTCAATGTGGGGGAGGAGGCAGTCAGCTGTGGAGCAAAGTGAATGTCACAGCTCTCTACCCACAGTGTTCAAATCTGGCTGGTGAAAATTATGTGCTCTGCTCGTCGAGCAGACATTGCATCAAGAGATGCTAGATGTGCAATTGACTCGCCGAAGGTGTACAAAGCAACGAGCAAACACGGGCAACTATGCAGCATCTGCGATTTCTGCAGCTACGTTGCGCGAACATTGGCAGACCGCTTCAGTAATCCGAAATCACTTACAACGACTGCCATGTATCAGTTCCGACAAATACAGAGCCAAGTGTGGCAGTGCTCGGTACGTGGGAAGAACAGACGATTTGTCGTCCAGTCACAGCTAAACGCAGAGAGAAGTGAAGCTTCAGGAAATGAACTCGTGGCCGCAAAATCTCGATTCTGAACCTGGGGACGCTCTTCCCACGCTAAAGCTATTTATCCGAGGGCCCTGCGACCACAAGGAGCTCACAGCGACCCCGGCCTCACAGTTTCGCAGCTACTGATTCTACTGCGATGGCGAGGTTCAGGGTGGGTTGGGTGGGTTGCTCTAACTTTGTGGCGGATGCTTGCAAGCCTACTTACCATCGCATCAAGGGAAACTGTTTTCAGCGAAATTGAGGTTTGAGATTGTTGCTACAGCACCATGTCTCATCACCGCACCCTGTACTCCAAGACTGCTGCTGGCAATCATCACCGTTAATGACCGTCAACATCACTGTTGCATTCATGCGATGAGTTGTGCCAACTGTTGTGGTTGCCTGCGGTTATAATTCTTTACAGAATTGTGTACGGCCAATGTCTTCGTTCATCAAACCGTGTGCTGACACCACGGGTCTCTTACGTCGGGAGTACAAAGATTTGGTTTCTGGGCGCGGAACCACTGCGGCTCAAGCTGTGGCGCGGTCAACACGTTGAACGAAAATCGTGAACTTTCCTTTCCTGACATTGTGCTCTCCCTAACCCCTAGACCCTAAACCCTAAACCCTAAACGATGCATCGCACACCTGCCGCAGCGTCATGTGGTGATATTTCAGAACTCCGCTTCTGGCGGCTCGTGACTCCCGAATCGCTCGCAGTCGGGCCACACTATTCGGCTCCTCGGGGGATCCTTGGTGTGGTCTCACCGAACCAGTCTGTGTTTTGGTCCAATCATGAACCCTCCACATTTGGGGATGCAGTTCGTCTTCCCACCAAACTCCCTGCACCTTTATCGTGTTCTCAGTCACAATTCGGTGCGTGTTCTGGGACCCATGGAGTGGTCCAGCAACGATTCTTGGATATGTAGGGTTGGGACGGCCAGGTCCTGTGGCTGTCGCTAATGCTAGCAATGCTGCCATTACCGCGACTGTTGACTATCACTAGAATCGCTAGTTATGCACATACTACTATTCGCATGCTTTCTGATTCTAGCATTGCTCGAGTTAGTTCTATTCTACCAATCCTGACCGTGCTAGTACCGGTATCAAGAGAAGCAGTGTTGGTGATGCGACTTTTACAAATTACTGCTGCTGCTGTTGTCGCCGACTACACTGGTCTTATCAGGATCGCTTGCTAGCTACTTCGATTCGTGCTCCGACTGCCAGTAATTATACTAGTATCGGGAATTACTACTTCGAACATTGCTCTTTCATGCGCTCAGCCAAGTGAAAACTGTATGTTTATGTATTACTAGTACATGCTACGGTTAGTGTACCATTCCGCTTCTACTGCCACTCTGCTGTACTCAACGAAGATGATTCCCACTTGGCACATTGCTGATCTCTCACGCACTGCATATGCGCGCATGCGTGTGACTGCGTGTGAGTGTCCGAAGGCGCGCGCGCACACACGCTGCAGATCGCTGCAGGAAACGTAATAGAAAGGCCGGAAGTGAATGCTGAATTCAACTGAATTCCCAAATACCTCGAGCCAACAAAATCACGGCAGGGTAGAAGACCTGTCCTGGCCTCTTCCACTTCCGGCGAGGCGATCACGTGATGGAATTGTGATCTACCTCGCCCGACTTGCAGATTTTGTTTGACTTAACCACACCGACTTCAAAGGCAGAAAACAGCAGAAATAGGTATGGTCATCGGTGATGACGAGGCAACGGTGGTAGTGACCTGGCATTGATCATGCACTATGCAGACATGAAGGTCACAGTTTTAGCAACAGTAGCGGTCGTCGTCGTAATGGCAACTATAGGTATGCAGCTGTCTAACGGCTGGAAAATGAAGCAGCAGGAGTGGTCGTAGTAGTAGTAGTAGTAGTAGTAGTAGTAGTAGTAGCAGCAGCAGTAATAGTAGTAGTAGGCACGCCCCGTACCAACGACACTTGCTCTACACCGTCTTAACAGCACATCCATGTAACTCGTTATTTGCGGCACTTTCGGAATCTCCTACCACTTCTTCTCGTCTCAAAATCCACTTGTCTTGCAAACTCGAGCTTGGGGTTTTGGAAGGGTGCAGGGGGGGGGGGGGGGGGGGGGGGGGGCGATTGTCCCGCGCTGTAAGACCGAACAATAGCTCATCTCATCTATCCCGTCCCATCCGATCCCATCCCGTCCCGTCCCGTCCCATCCCATCCCATCCCGTCCATCCATCCATGCATCCATGCATCCATCCATCCATCCATGCATCCATCCATCCATCCATCCATCCATCCATCCGCCTACACATGCGTCCTTTCGTCTATCCATGCATTTTACAAACCAGTCTATAAATCCTCCTACCTCCCCCCTGGCGCAGACGTGACGCATCCACCGAGAAGATCCGAGCAGGTTGCCATTTCGAGGCCAACATGATGCCAATATAAACAATTTGCAACGGGACGGAGAGGATGCGGACATGCTGGCAGCGCCGAGTGAGAGGGGAGCAGGAGTCGTCGTGGCACCACCCGCACAGAGCCATTTCACGCGATCGAACACGCACTGTGCACCACCGGGCTACGCCATTTTGCGATGCACAGCTGCCGCTCGTCCTGCCCCATGCGTATGAAAGCAGACATCTCTCTCTGATCATGCCAGGGAACTAGGACACAAACTCACCAGCACATCACGTCATGCCATCGAAACCACATCCATCAAAAACCTTTCGCCATGCTGTGATATGCTGTGGGCAATAACTCAAGAAACAAAATTGGCTTCGCTGGGAGCAGGGCTCTGGTAGGTGGGCGGCTGCAAGCCGGAGTGCAGCTCACCAATGCGGCCTCGTGGTTTCGAGCTTTAGGGTCAGGGTTGTTGAGGGGTTGCTTTTTGGGTTTAGGATTCCCTGTCACTGTACTTGAAGCATCAGTGGATTAAGTAAGTGGAGGTATAGGTATGGTAGGTGTCGTTCTAAGTAATTGAAGCCACACCGAAGGCATTTACTCGCTCAGGGCCTAAACCCCTAAACCCCTACACCCCTTAACCCTCAACCCTAATATCCGGTCTTTGCTGATCTTCGCTCCTCCCGGCTTTGTTCGACTCATTGGGCCAAGGCTTCAGCTTTTCACTTGGGCTTAGGATTCAAGACCACGGCCTCAGCAGAATGCCTTTTAGCTGCAAAGTTTTCTTATAACACTAGCCGCTTGATACCCGACAAGGCAGGTAGCTGCCTACAAGACGCGGCTAGCCCTGGTAGGAAACCTTTGGGGATCCCGTAAATGCCAACTCCTGGGCAAAGCCTCAACACCAAGCCACATAACAAGTAAACCCAACCTTAAAAGCCCCAAATCCCTGTACCCTCAAACCACCTAATCGCTGAAAGCCCGTCGGCCCCACATCACAAACGCTAGTAGCCCTACAGCTCTCAATCCGAGACCCCAGCACAGCAAGTCCCGCACAACACCCTCCAGCTGGGCAGTTGTCAAAATTATGGTCCCTTTTTCGGGTCCCTCTTATAATAATACGGCACCTATTATTTAGGGTGCCCCAAAAAGGGACCCTAATTTTGACCAACCACCCCCCAGCTGCTGAGGGAGAAGCGGGTCACCCAAAGACGCAGCCCGGCATCCTCCTGCAGCAACCGGGTACTTAAAGGATCATGGGACTTAGTAACTAGGGTTCCTTAAAAGGCTCCTTTAAGGGATCTTAGGCTCTAGTTAAAGGATCATGGGACTTAGTAACTAGGGTTATAATTAGGGTAATTATACTCATAACCCCAATTAAGGTACTTATAACCTTACTTACTAAGTCCCATGATCCTCCAAGTATCCAGAGAGCCCCAAAGGGACCCCCTTGGACCAAGAAATGAATACCATTACAGTTATCGTAGCCCTTACGAAAGTATCACCATGATCGTCATCGTAAAGTCGTAAAGACCACTACGACTCTGATGCTCTTCTGTCATACTCAGTAGCATTATCACTATGATCATTGTTCTGGCTTAAGATATCGTCTTTCGCTACGGGGTATTGGGCGCAATGGGCACTGAGGCTTTCAGGCCGAACATCCGCATCGGCTCTGGGCTTCCGAGAGGTCTTTATAGGGCTTTCAAGTTAAGTTTGAGCATTCAACGCCTTCAAAACAAGGCTTCAGGCCGTGGAAGATTTGGGATTGAGGGCTTGGGGTGAGATTGGGGGTTTGAGGTTTGGGGATGTGGCTGTCGAGGTTCTATGCTTCAGGGGGGAACTGGTTGCCGTGCGTCAACCCTTAGCATCATGGCGTATCGTGGGGGCAACCGAACTCTCCAACCACAGTCCAGGAGAATCACGTGCTCACACATGGTTACGGAACCAAGCCTGCAAGCAAGAGGCGCTTGTACTACGGTCGAAAGAGGTCATTGTTGCTGGTCTGCACATGCACTGCTGTTGTTTTACTCTTCCGATGATCTCTGCAACCGCAGAAACTGTGTAGCGATTCCAGTGCCACCAGTACTTATGCCACTACTGCCAGTATCGAAACCGTGGTAGCTGGACGCAAGTATACTTTCTGTGGGTTGTCTGCCACCACGCCTACTAACACCACAGGCACGTTCATTCTTGCCGTGGTCACCAGTATTTCTGGAAGTACGGTGCACTGCTAGTTTCTGCACCTATGCCTTCGGGAAGATGGAAAGAGTCCGCGGCTGTGCCTACTTCCAGGCACAGTCCTCTAGCAAGTAAATCCGCGGCGCCATATCCAGCCGCCTGTCAGGTGTCTCCTCCAAGCATCCGACTCTGCAGCTTTCTGTTTTCTTTGAGCTGCGGGGCGCGATTTACTAGTTCCTAATCGGCAGCAATCCCTAAACTCCGAACCCCTAAACTGTTATACCTGTACGCAGAGTTCCTGCGCTAGCTTGCTGAGGTGCTGCTGGCACCGGTCTGGCACTCGTCTTGCATGGCACTATGAATGACTGCTTGCGATCTCTGCGAGAGCTCCTGAGAAGTACTGCAACCTATTCCGATTCTACGGGTAAGGGGTGCAAAGTAAAGGCAGGTAAACGTGAAGATTTTCGTAACGGTAGAGTTACAATATACGAGGAGTATAACGGCTGCCATGATTGGAGTCTCCTGGATGTGGTTCCTGAGGTCGCAAGAGACGGATTTCAACGCGGATGTCACCAGGAAGCTGCAGTTCTAGAAGGGCAGGCACAGGATCCGGAAGGTTGATCTAAGAGGGGTTTAGGGCTGCAGGGGCTGAGGATTTAGGATCTAGCGGTTATTCAGGACTAGTAGGGTCTAGGGGGTTCCGGGCTTTATGAATGCAGAATTTCGGGTTAAGATTCTGATTTGTCACGTGGCTGCATGAGATAGGTACCGGCAGTAAGAACAGACTGCCGCAGGAGGGCCACACCGCGCTGTACTTCATCTCACATACCGGTCAGGCATCTCGGCATGAAGGAATATGGCTTAAATCATAATATGAAGCCCCATATAATTTAAGCCATATTCCTTAATTAAGTAGTATTGGGTTTTCTGAGAGCTTCCGGGTTCGTAGTCTTCGTCGGTTTGGGTTTCGGGACAAGGCAGGGAGCAAAGGGCCGGATGGACGGAGAATGATAGTGATAGCAATGTTCGATATACTAATACGCTGTAAAGCTTGGAACGAAAAAAAGAAACTAATGGTAACCCTGCTACCAATAATTGTAAGTAGAACAAGGAGCATAGTGCTGGTAGGTATTGATTTGGGACACAGGAACTGGTGCATCACCTTCCCTGGGACCTCTGGAGGATGACGGTGCAGAGGTGTGCCCAGCATGCTTGCAGAATCAAGGGACTTAGTATAAGGGTTCAAAACAAAAATCACCGTAAAAGGCTCTTTCAGGCTAGCTACTTAAGAAAAGACCCTACTTTCTCAGCGAAGTAGGGCCTTAGGGTTTTGGGGTTTCCAGGGTTCTTGTTGAGCGATTTTTTTCAAAGTTACCATGATAAGGAAACCATATGATTTACTATAGATCCCTACTATGGTAGCTTAAATGATATAAGTTTCTAAACCAGAGCCCAGTTTAGGGGGAGCTTCTCCTGAGCTTCGGAGCTGACAGGTACAACGACTATGTGCTCTTCGTGAAGGACGGCCTCGTAGATGCTTCAAGCCCCAAGTCCCTGCTATCCCAAAGGTGTACAAGACAGGCTACATGTAGTTAAAGAGACTTTAAACATGGGGGGGGGTACTCCCCTAGCGATAGAAGAAAGCATCATCACAATCACGCTCTTTAATGGCTGAAGCAGTATCAACGAGCAGTGACGGTCACGCTAGGTAGCAACGATAATCGCCACGACGTCTAGAAACACGCTGCAGCATCCTAGAACTTCGATCGCCATGGTCAGGACTTCGGCGACGAGGCATTGGACTTCCCCGACTATCCGTCAGACCACCCTTTCACCGCTGGATGGTCTCGGCCCAAGCCAGCTATTTTGGGGCTTTAAGGTTACTGCGACGTTGTAGTTCTTACAGTAATGCTTACCTATTCCATGGTGGAGGTTCGTTTAAGTATGATGGGCCCCAACACCCTGAATTTTATAGGATCAAGGTTGTGGGTGTAGGGTTTGGAGTGCACCTGCCCAAACACCTGCCGGAGCCTGAACTCGGCTGGGAAATCGAAACCGCAGGGCAAACTGCAACAATAGAAGTAGGAATCGCCATAAGGAATATGTCAGCATCATTCGAGTTTCTGAGGGTTAGCTGTGAAGCTGCCCGCAGCCAAAGGCTCTTGGCAGCTGACGACTGGACAGCAAGCCCGATGGCTGTCCGAGCCCCTGCATGCCGCCGATCATTGGGATGCGGATGATGGTGGTGGTGGTGGTCGTGGTGGTAGCTGTGGCGGTGATGGTGGTGATGGGGATGGGTTGGATGGTGAGCAGCAGTAGCAGCATCATGTTCAAGATAGCAAATCCCGCCCGTGGCGCGAGGTGACGCTTCCGACGGATCACCCGGATTGGGGTGGATCAGCCTGGTGCTACTCTCAACAGAGCATCCAAGTTCCGAAGAGTTCTGCTTGTGGTGACAGTGGCGATGTTCATGTCAGGGCGGTTGTCAAAATTATGGTCCCTTTTTCGGGTCCCTCTTATAATAATACGGCGCCTATTATTTAGGGTACCCCAAAAAGGGGCCCTAATTTTGACAACTACCCATGTTTAGAGCTGCACGAAGAATGGACATCATCATAGACATGCTGCAAGTAGTGTACACATGAATATCACATAATCCACAGAACATACATAGGTACAGCTATATGCGGTATATATATATATATATATATATGTAGCACCAAGTCCGAAGTCTGCAAGGTCCCTTGTCATCGCCAGAGGCGCTTTGGAGGACCTAGAGCCTAAATGGGAGTTTCCGAAAATAGGGGACCCTAATATAGTCCCCTCAATAGTAGGATCCTTATTATAAGGACCCCCAAATAAGGTACCCCTAATTTTTGGAATCTCCCACCAAATCCCCTAAGAAGCCTGTTGCAGTTTGTATCAGGCTTACTTAATACTCATTGCATGTGTATGTAGGGCCTGGTTTGATAGCTAACATGCACCAGACTCTGTTTGCAAGGCGCCAGGTCACAAGTGTCGTTCTGCGCATGGCACTCGAAGCGACACCCAAGCTCCGAAGGTAGCTTGGTACAGCGCAACCTCTACACTAAACCAAGCCTCAAACCCAACGCAAACCCCTGCAGTTGTGCAAAGCGTACTGATGCTCCCTTCCCTCGAATAACGCCGGCTCCAGTCAAGAGACAGGGGGTTGGAAGGGCAAGGCTGCGGCTTGATCGTCAGCATGATTCTCGTTCGGGGTAGGGTTCAGGGTTTTTGGCTTGAGGTTAATGGTTTAGGAAGTTGAAACTTTAGGGTTTACAGCTTCCAGTCTTTGGTTAAGGGGTTATGGAGCCGCAATGCTGGGATTTGGCCAGGACACCTAGGAGACCTTCCTGCTTCATGCATGTCGAGGGCCGCGCGACATAGTCCATACTTGCTTCAAGAATCCACGCCTCTCGGGAGGAAACATAGCTTCATGCCTGCAGATGTTATGACTACTATATATATATCGCTGCAGGACAACAGGTACGACCATACCACGTGGTGAGAGCTTGTATCACGAGCTGGCGTCATGCCTGAAGGGCTACATTACATGATGGTACGATAATGTATGTCATAAAACCCTACTAAACTCCATAATAGTGCCCCTCTAAACTCCATACGGCCCCTACTAAACTCTATAATCATAAGGCCCCTACTAAACTCGACTAAGGCCCCTGCTAAACTCCATAAGGCTCCACTATGACAGAAGCACAAAGCTTCTCCAATCGTCGTCAGCCTTGAGGGGCTCCCCGGACTGTGCCGCACAGAGCGGTTGCCAGTGAACCTTCCAACTGCAGCAACAGAGTCAAGGAAGTTGAATAGGGTTTGAGGTTTAGGGTTTAGGGCTTAAGGTCAGTCTAGCATGAGACCATGTGGTACAAGTATATTCTGAAACATCGTAGGCGACACAGGCACACATTCACAGCTGCAGAGCACCACACTGACGGCCTCCTCCTGGTGTCCACCCCTGGTAGCTCTAGCAGACGTTGGTGGGCTCCACTGGCGAGTCAAATGCGCTCACAATGACAAGAGCAGACGACGTGTTGTAGTAGGCCCGAACACTTAATTTGAACGGCTTGCTTGACAGGCCGTGCAAGACGTTGCACCTTGTTCCTCTGAAGGTCATACATCAGAACCGTGTCTGGCCCGGCACAGATACCTGACGAGCTGGGAAGTCAGGGTCTGCGGCAACCCGAGTTCTACGGCGACAACAACAGTTAACAAAATCCTAGACTTGGATGAACCCAACACGAGGTGGACGACAAAGCTAGAAGCAATGCAATGATAAGAAAAGTAGTGGAAACATCTACCCTGGCCGGGAGGGCTTGGTTTTACAAACAATGGGACAGCATAATCCGAAAGTCTGGTAATCTGATGTAGGCTTGAGGCAGGATAAGAAAACCAAGGTAGGTGGTCTTGGGGTATATTAGACTAAACGGGGACTGTAAAGGTATATGGGGCACATTGTGCTGTAATCATAGACAGACTATACGAAGGTTTACGCTGCCTCCGCTGCTGCCCCTACAGTCGTCCACTGCGATGCAAGGAAGACTTTGAAATGAGAAACCAAACTACCCTGGCCCTGAATATGGTTCTGATTCCAGCCCTGGCACTGTACAATCAATCTTAAGCTATGCACCTCCATGGCCGTCTTGGAAGAAAAAGATGTACCTCAATGCGCGGTCCACCAACGACGAATCCAAGAAGACCTAGGAGTCAACCAATCGACCTAACCAGTCTCAACCAGATAGCTTGGGTAGCCGACCGGTCCCCGCCGAGCAGCTCGAAAGCCTGCCAAGACACTAGGAGAAAGAACGGGGCTGAGTGTGCCTTGGTAGTGGAGGTACTCAAACTTCCTCTCTTGCCACGAAAAAGTAGCCATCGTCGTCGTCGTTGTGGTAGATGTCGCTGTCGTCGTCCTCGTCTTCGTCTTCGCCGTTGTCGTCCTAGTCGTCGTTGCCGTAGTCGTGGTACACGGCGTTCGTCGTAGCCTTCGTCGTCGTCCTCGTCGTCGTGGTAGTACCGGCAGTAGTGGTAGTAGTAGTCGTCGTAGTATCATCAGTAGTAGCTGGTGTTGTTCTTGCAGCAGCATCAGCAGCAGGAGGCATACGAATTGCCAAAGAACGTGTGGTAGCCAGTACAAATACCGGCAGCTTGGCAAGAGATCAGCTGGAGAGCCAAAGAGCTTCTCAAGACTCCCCTTAACCCTAAACCCACCTTTGGTTAGTAGGGAATGGAAGAATGGTAGTAATAGTAGCTATAATTGTACCCCATTCCTCCATTCCCTACTAACCAAAGGTAAGTAAACCCTCGTTAAAGCCTCAAGCCTTCGACTAGGTCCTCCGCCCCGGCCTTGATGCGGCTCATGTTGACATGGACTCCGTATGGACAAGGGCCTGAGGTTCTTCGGCTCCTTCTGAACTAAGGTAACCCGTTTGGGAAATATGTGCATGCACGCATGCATATGCATATGCATATGCATATGCATATGCATATACATATAATACAGAGAAAGCAAGAAATACAGAGACAGACGGACAGACAGACAGAAAGACAGACAGACGGACAGAAAGGCAGACAGACAGACGATACACAACATGTATGTAGATTGTGTGCCAGTATGACATATGCGTTGCTGGGTCGTGAGCACTGCACTCTAGTCAGTCTAGCTACTTGCGAAACATGCACTGCAGTTTTCTGGTCGAGGAACTACAGACTCCTCGAATGATCTGCATCGTATCATGGAAATAGACGCTGCAGAGATTCCAATGTTTGACAAGCATCCTGCACCCCATGAGGCCGACACACCACTGCCCACCGACTACCGGCTTGCTCCACAGTTGACCATCCCTGCCGCCTCAGCTTCATGATTAGGTTTGGGACGGGCCTTTGGCTTCGCCTTCGGATACCAGGAGTGCGGAGTTACGGTAGACGTAAAATGCTGTGCGCTCTCGGGGTTTAGGCTCCTTCTGCTTTTAAAGAGTTTGGGGCCTCAAGGACTTCCAGACCTCCAGAATCAGGCGATGCTTCCCGAAGCAACCTCACAGAAGACAAAGGACCCCCGCCCTGTTTCAACAAAACCTTGCGGCTCCCTTATGCAAGATGAAACATTCAGGAATAGGACTACGAAGTGCAGAGGCGCCTAGGCCCTAGTCTGGGCCCTGGGCAGAGCAGGACCTTCAGCAGTTGGGAAACCTCCGACCCTCCCGGGGGTGCACAGACCTCCCCCGGGCCGGCCTGGCAACAGGATGTGACAGGTAGGGTCTTCGGTTTTGGGGGGTACAGAGGCAGTTGAAGGGAAGAGGGGAAACCTGGGATCCTTGCTAGAGCAGCGCTTACTTGAAGGCTCACGGGCAGTTACAAGTGGGGCTAAGTCCCCTAATGGCTGTTATATATACGGTTACCCTACTTACAACCCCACCTATAACTGCCCATGAACCTTCAAGTAGGCCTTTAACTCTATACCCTTATAGAATCCCTATAGATCCCTTTAAAGGGACCCTGAATGTTTCGGGCGTGTTCTGCAGCCTCGATCGGCGACGGCGACGGGCAGGAAAGGACCTCTCAACGGCCCGGAGGCCAGATGCCCAGGCTCAGAATGTAATATACTTTAAGGGTACTATAGGGGTCTATAATAAAGGGCTTCTTGAAGGGATCCTTAAAGGGGTCTATAAGGGTTCTATCTTGGAGGATCAGGGGACTTAGTAAGTAAGGTTATAAGTACCCTAACTAGGGTTATAAGTATAGTTACTAACCTTAGTTACAAAGTCCCATGATAGGGGTTCCTTTAAAAGGGGTCTATGTAAGGGCTGCTACAAGGGATCTCTTGGGGGACTATAAAACAAGGGGCTTACAATAATTAGAATAGGGTTTTGGAACCCACTTTTCTCTAATAAGGAACCCTCAAAATAGTACATATGGGTCATTACTAAGGCCCCTATAGTAGTCTCGGATCTGGAATTGTCGCGAAGCTTGGCCGAGCTGGGCACGGACCCGCAACGCCAAATCGGCTCGAATCTCCGAGGCACATATGCCGGAGCCTGATCAAAGTGACATGTGCTGGCCAGTACTGCATCAGTGTAGAACTGCCGCATCAGGCTTAGGGTTAAGGGACAAGGGCTTCGCACGAAATTCTGCAGCAGTTCACCGCCCTGCTTTGTTGCGGTGCGTGTTGAACTTGTGCCAGGCACCGCCAGCCCACCTCAGAGCAAACTACAGCAGGCACGAGCTCTCGAAACTTTAACCGTCAAATTCATTCAGTCGGAGGCGCTAACCCTAACCCTAATCCCTCAATGCTTTACGTGCAAATGAGACAAAGGGCCAAGAGCCAAAGCCTGGGCACCAAGCCAAAGTGGCTCCGCAGGAACAGCCTGCCATGGATCTTGATTGCAGGAACAGCCTGCCTTTCGGGACGTCATGTGGGGCATCTAGGGGCCTTACGAATAATTAGAATAGGGTTTTGGGGCCCAGTATACTATGTGTATAAAAAGGAACCCTCTATATTATGGGTGTCGGGCAGCATATGAAACCTCCGCTTCCGTGTCAGGCTTGCAACCCGTGGCATTGTGTATGATATGGAACGGGTAAAACACCAAACCCTTAAAAACCACCTCAAATCCTGACTAACGCAGAAAAGCCTACACGAACATAACTGCCCTGAGCATCTCGCAACAAACCCCGCTATGCGCGCAGCCTGGTCGAAAGGCCGAAGCTTTGCCGCTTTCGACAGCCAGAGAAGTGGCGGGCCTTGGCAAGGACTTCGAGTGCATGTCGAGCTTTATCCGTACCTTGTGGTACGATGCGGCTCCTCCTCCTGCTATTGCTACTGCTGCTACGCTGCTGCTGCTGCTGCTGCTGCTGCTGCTGCTGCTGCTGCTGCTGCTGCTGCTGCTGCTGCTGCTGCTGCTACTGCCACTGCCACTGCCCCTGCCGTTGCCACTGCCACTTCCACTGCTATTGCTTCGGCTGCTTTTCCTACTACTACTACTACTACTACTACTACTACTACTACTACTACTACTACTACTACTACTACTACTACTACTACTACTACTACTACTACTACTACGCTCGTCAAACCAGGATTCAAGCTCGAGTTTGCAAAGTCGACATAGAATTTATCGGCAACGATCAGTGGCAGGACATAGCGACAGTACTGTAAATAACGAGTAAAACGGATGAGGTCTTTGGAGGGTTTGGAGCAAGCGTAGTTGGTAGGGCAGGGTGCCTACTATAACTACCACCACCACCGGCACTGCTACTACTATTTCGACTACTACCACCGCCGCGACGACACGAGTCCTGCTACTGCCACTGCCACACACCTATACTGCTATACTGCTGCTGCTGCTGCTCCTGGTGCTACTGCTGCTACTATCACGCCTACTACCACTGCTAGTGATGACCATACTACTAGGACGAGGGCGGCGACCATGGCTGGTCCTAAAAGTCATAACACCCATACTGCGACTGCCACTGCTGCTGCTACTCCTATTTTACCCTTACTCCTCCTCCTCATGCTGCTTGCAAATTCGACGACGACTGCTCCTGCTGCTGCGCTATTGCAGATTCGGAATTTTTGCCATTGTCAGCGTAAGGCTCCTTATGTTCATTGCTCTTAGCTCGGTTCTTACAACATTTTGATGTGCAGCGCGTTGTATGTAGATCTATTTGTGTATACATACAAATACATATATGTATATATATATATATAATTATATATATATATATATATATATGAGGAGGATCGTTTCAACGCTTCCCACGTGCAGATTTTGGCCGATGCACGGACATCGTTGAGACGTCAGGTGCTGTAATTGGCGTGAAACAGGCTGAATGGGTCACCAACGAACATGGAACACGAGAGAACCTCCGTCCACCCCGAAACCCCAATGCCTGACCCTTGACCTCCTGTTCGGATCCTTCAATACAGAAGCCACTGGAAAGTCCCTCTGAGCAGCCAAGTATAGAAACCTTCTTCCCAAGGTCCCAGGCTTGCGACTGCCAGGGAGGATCCAGCAGCGCGTTGGATGAAGTCCTCAGGGCGGGGACTGAGCGGACCCCGGCAGGCGTTGGGGATTCGGGGCTTGGGGATAAGGGGTTTGGGATGCTGGGCTTTATGTCTTGTGGGTGTTGGCTTTGAAGGGCTGGTACAGAACCCACCCCCTCAAGTAGGCGCCGAACTTGGAACAACCAACTCCGCAGTTGTTAGGCTTTGGGGGGCCTATGCGTTTCGTTGGCTACGTGCTGGGTGTGCGTGTGTGTGTGATCCTCCTCGGTCACAGGAAATACCCATGATACTCACAAGTTGTACTCAAGCGAACGTCATCACCAGCATTGTCATCTATATCATCCTCATCGGCAGCATCAGCAGCATCATCAGCATGGCAGTCAGCATCATGACAGATGACCTTGATCATCACTAGGCTCGTCATAATGAATCAGCGTCTTGAAAAATCCATGCTTGTCAAATTGACCCTCGTGTGCAACCCCTAGAAACCCCATGTCAAGCTTAGAGTTTAGGGTTCTACTTTCTTGTTGCACTCCCACTTTTCTAACAGGTTACTCATCCCAGCCCGCAAGGCCTAAACCCCAAACCCTGAACCTAAACCGCAAGCCGCCGCCCGGCTCAGAGGCAGGCAGCGCTCGTGCTGAAGCCAGCAGGGTCCTGCGAGCAGCTCGGAGTACGTCGGGATCTTAGTTTAATACAGGGGCCTTAATAATTAGAATAGAGTTTTGGTGCCCACTATGTTACAATTGTGAAAAGAAACCCCCCGAAAGAGGATCGGTAATTATTCAGGCCCCTATGTTACATAGTGACGTGGGAGTGCGGGGTTCAGGAGTTTGGAGTTGAGGGGTCTAGGATTGTAGGGCTTACGCGATCTTGGTTGCTGGCCTCAGATTCTATCGCGCACTTAGTTATAGATTTCTCTCTCGCAGTCTTATCTCAAATTAAGTAGCTTTTACCTCCTCATGTGGGAGTTCAGACTAAACTTTGCAGCTCGGTAGGCGACATAGGCGCCTGTATCTCGACTTCGACTTCAGACCAGGTCATACAAACACAGCTTCAATAAGTCAAGCTACGTTGCAGAATGATTAAAGTAAAAGCCAGAAAGTTGGAATATGATTATCCTAAGCCCTTTATGGTAAATTATAGGGTATCCTACCCTGAAACATCTGAAACCATATTCCAACTTTCTGGAGTTCCCTTTACTCTTGGCAAATGCCAGAGTCCGCCTCTGAGCAGCCTGGTACATGATGTTTGCACTTAGGATCTGCTGGGTTACACGAGGCCCCTGAACCCCTAAACCCTATACACCTACACCTTCCCCACCTGAAGCTCTATATCCTCAGCCCGAACTACACCCCCGAACTACTAATATAGGGGCCTCAATAGTTAGAATAAGGTTTGGGGTACATCATACTATAATGGTTGTAAGGAGCCCCCAAAACCCTGTTCTAATTATTAAGGCCCCGAACTACTCCACCTACGGCCTTGTAGGCTTTCGGACTTTTGACTTCCAAGCAGGGCCTGAGCATGGGTATGGGCCAGCATGGCTGCTTGATCAATGTCCGGACAGACGGGCGCTTGGCCGGCTGGTATCGGGGCCTTAGTGATTAGAAAAGGTAGGGTTTGGGTGCCCAGGAAAAAAGGAGCCCCAAAAATGGTATAGGTAATTACTGAGGCCCCTATATTACATGGTCGAGAAACTTAACCCATCTCTGTGGCGCAGGGTTGGTTTCACTCTCCACCCGATATCCTACATGAACTCTCGTCTTATCCTTCTTCCCCGTTGAGTCATAAGCCATGCTTTGTGGCTGAGCCAAGGACAGCAAGCGTCGGACAGCGACTTTCAACAATGAAGACCCCTAAACCCTAAACCCTAAGAACAGCTCAAAGCTTCCACAGCACAACCAGTTTTCAGGGCTTAGGGCTTGGGATGGTCAGGGCTACTTAAAGAATCATGGGACCTAGCAAGTAAGGTTATAAGTACCTTAATTGGGGTTATAAGTATAGTTACCGTAATTATAACCCTAGTTGCTAAGTCCTATGATCATTTAAGGGTCTTGGGGTTTAGGGTTCGAAGTTCAGCAAGCTAGCAGCATGCCAAAGAGCCGCATTTTCCAGTCACTTGGTTGCAATCTCGCAAATTCGGATGGCACAGCCAGAGATGCTGAATGCTTTAGACAGCACAAACTGACACAGATTCTAATACAACATTCACGTAACACTCGCGTATCAGCGAGGACTAGTTCATGCTAACAAAAAGGTTTTGTGCCACCTACACTGCACCCAATGCTCAGCATTAGGGAACGACAAAAAACTTGCGCGATGCTGTCGCGTGTGTCATTAACTGCATGTGTGCCGGATGTGGTCCGGACTTGCCACTCCACACTGCTGGCCATTCACAGACTCGAACAGCTGTCCTTGTACCACTGCTGCACAGAGACTGCTGAGTAGATTTTCAGATACACTAAGTATTGGTGCTGCCGCAGTGCTTAGCGGCTTGTCTTCGTCATTCACCTTCCTAAGTCTCCGGCCTACGTAACTGACAAGGGCATCTGGCAGGCCGAAGTTGGGCCGAGCCGATCTGCCAGAGATCCCGCACTCTGGCAGTCGCCCGGTGAAAACACCAGGGTCACATTGTCTAATTCCTGCTGAATTGTGTGTTGTATCCTGCATTCTCGTGTACCGTGATGTCTGCGTTCTCACGACCAACAGAGGATTCAGTTCAGTCTGCCGGCCTGCCTCTGTCTAGACATCATCGAATTGATGGCTGAAGCGCATTGGTCTCGATGCTCCCAGCAGGTTGATCATTACGAAATCAAATCAGAGCATGTTCAGTGACTCTCAGCGTGGGAAAGCTAGCACACCTGCACGAAAGCACGCGTGGGTTTTGGGTCGCAGACGAGACGAACATTGCACAAACCCAAGGTTTCACTCGAGGATCCGGGAAGGTTCTTAAAAAAGAGGCTGCTTGATGAAGTTTGTGCTCCGGAATGCTTTCATTCTTCAAGACTAGACTTAGACTTGGCATTTCGCACGACCGACGTTCAGGTCCGAACATTCGACTCTCGAGGGATTGAATATCTGTCCAAAAACTTTGTCCTTTGGACCCTGAAACCCGAAACGTTGCATCCCAAAGCAAAACCTATAGGGCCTAGGCCCCCATACCCTAAACCCCCGAAACTGGCAAAGCTCTGAAGGGTTTGGGGTGGTCCTGAGCACCCAACTGCCTCGGCGCCAGGAACGAAAGAAGGCCTGGATGTGGCTCTCTCCAAATTGAAGGGTTATACGGTTCTGGGCTTTCATTGATCAGTAATCTGACTTAGGGTTTGAGGTTTTGGATGCTAGGGACTAGATTTTCTCAACTAGAGCCGACTGCAAACCTCAAACCGGCAAAGGCCTCTAGGGCTAATTACAGGTCAGACTTAGAGGATCTCTAGCATTCTACGGTCATGGGTCTCCTGGTTTTTCTGGCTCAAAACAAAAAACTGATCACTTGTGTTGCCCATTCAGACCAACTGCAAAATGGCTGCTACCACTTAAACGATCATGGGACTTAGTAACTAGGGTGATAATTGGGGTAACTATACTTCTAACCCCAATTAACGTACCTATAACCTTACTTGCTAAGTCCCATGATCCTCCAAGCACAAGTCCTTTGACCCCGCTTTTTTTAACTCTCCGGATCCTTCAAGCGCAGCCATGCGCTGCACCCAAAACTCCTCAAACCTTAAACCCCAAACCGCAGACCCGAAGTCCCCAAGTCCTACCTGCCACCCAGAAGACCGACATGTTGCAGTACATCTTCAGGCTTCCTTATTCCGAGACCTCTGTGTATATAGCCGCTAAAACAAGATCTCACAGGTAAACCCTGAACTCTGAAACCCTACATCCCTGAGCTCGACAACCTGAACCCCAAAGCATGGGTTTGAACAGGCCCCTGGCGCATCGGCTCTCAGCTGAGGAAGTGCAGACGGCTTGCTTGGCGCCTGGTCCACTTCTTGAGGGGAGGGTCATCGCAATTAGCGAGCCTGCTCTATCATCCGGGGACCCCCTTGGGTTTGGGGGTTTCCTGCCCATTCAGAGCTTCGCGGTCGAAGGGTGTGTTGAGGGCTGGGAACTTCTGTGAAGCCCTTCTGAACCTGAAGTCTAAGTCCAGACCCCAAACTGACGGTTCAATCCCCGGATTATCGCTAAAGTCAATGTCTAAATTGCCAGCGCTCTGTTCGGTATTCTTCTTCTTGCGCCAGTAAGGATGCTCAGCAGCGGCGGTGGAGGTGTTGGTATTCGTGGGAGAAGTAGTCCTCGTCGTCGTCGACGTGGTTGTGGCTCGCCGTCGTCGTCCTCCTCCTCCTCGTAATTGGTCTTAGATGTGCTGTCGCGGTTGTGGTGGTGGTGATCGTCGTCGTCGCCGTCGCCGTCGTCGCGGTAGCAGTCGTCGTCGTCGCAGTAGTCGTAGACGCTGTGGTCGTAATCGTTGTCGTGGTAGCCGTAATAGTCGTAGCAGTCTGTCGTAGTCGTGATCGTCGGAGAGTCGTCGTAGTCGTCGTAATCGTAGTAGCAGCAGCAGCAGCAGTTGTTGTTGGAGCTGTTGAAACAAGACAACCTTTCTTCTCGGCGGCTCTCCTTCACTGAACTTAGCGAGGGGTCTCTTCACCGGCTGCGTGCCTCCGCCAAGTGCGCAGCAATGTTTAACCTGCCCAAAACAAGAGTCTGCTTCAAGATAGGCGTGTAGATAGCTTGCTTTAAGCGTCCTAATGGGGCGGAGCAGATCAAAGGTGGCAATCAGCAAGAAACCTCTGAGCCCTTCATTCTCGAACCTGACCCAAAAAGGCCCTACCACCAGACCGGAGGGCCGGCAGATTCTCAGTCGAGGCTTGGGGCTTCGGCGCTGAGCATCCACCCAAGCACTGCAACCGCGGGCCCAAAACGGACAGAGATGCAGCACCCAGGCTCAAACCCTAGACTAAGAAATCACAGACGAAAGCCAGCATCTTACATCATCTTAAGTCCTATGCTGCAAACCTCCCCCCCCAAAAAAAAAAAAAAAACGACACACGATACACTTACTAAATGAGGCAAGATGAGGACATGACAGGAAATCCGAACCCAGGGCCGAACACGTTCATAATTCTAAAGCCACAGGATTGAGGGGCCTTGAATAATAAAGGTGCATGAATAATTGCGACCGACTTTGAAGCTGTTTTGTACCACAAGTATAACAAGGATTTTGGCGGGTGTTACGCTGTAACCGGGATTTTGGCGTACTTCGTACTACAACTGCAAAAAGGAGCCATCAGGATATTGTTCATCTGTTCATCTCACTAGACCAACCGTATGCAGTTCAACAGACAACCTGGGACCCTTATCCCTCATTTAATTCTCTGACACACCAAAAACCTCAGACGAATTCCAGTCACAACCTTATACCCTACACCCAAAGAAGCAAACCCTGATCACCTGGATATTGACACGAAAATACTACTGACAATCATCATAGTTGAAGCACAGCCTAAACTGTCAAAGCCCGAGACCCAAACGTAAATCTTACTGACACGCTGACACTGAATTCTAAACAATTAAACCGAATCCGAAACTGCAGAAGACCCTAACCAATCCTCTTAGTTACCTTACTTATGCCCCTACGGATGACTAAGTCCCCGGATGCACCTTAAATCACCCTAAGCCCCAAACCCTACACACGAAACCCTACACCAAAACCCCAAACCCTCGAACCTAACCTTTCAAACCCCCTACACCTATAGCAACCCTTGTAAACATGCTTATCTTCTAGAGCTCTCTAAGCCCCCACCTTGATGGAGCTCGCTTCCGAGGCTCCAGTGGCGGCGGGGTCTGCACCGAAGTCAATGCGCCTTTGAAGGCCCAGGCGATTACGGACCCGTAAACTCCAAACCCGTACATCCTTTCATCCCAAACCCTTCAACGCTTATACCGATA
Source organism: Symbiodinium sp. CCMP2592 (assembly GCA_905221615.1). Taxonomy (NCBI): domain Eukaryota; class Dinophyceae; order Suessiales; family Symbiodiniaceae; genus Symbiodinium; species Symbiodinium sp. CCMP2592. The sequence goes on along the minus strand of CAJNDT010000030.1, from coordinate 72,910 downwards.
GCTGAGCTCTGGGTTTGTGTTGAGGTACTGTAGGGCTTTCGGGTTCAGGGCCGCTGACCAATGTAAGGTTTCAGCACTCAGGGCGTTCCAGGACGTTGGGATTTTTCCCTTGGGGGCGGCTCAAGCTCTCGGTTCTTTTGAAGTTTTGACAGCGCCTTGGGGCTTTGGCGCGTTTTGCAGCTCAGCGTGGCAGAAGGTTCTGGCTTCGGATTCGGGTATGGGAAGGTGTAATAAGAGAAAATTGCCGAGATGTCCAGGGATGGCGTGATCAGTGCCAGCATGTCGGGGTTTGGGGGTTCAAGGTGTCGGCCGCTACGGCATGGAGGCACTCGAAAACATACATGGGAGGCAACAGCCGAAGCATGAACGCAAGAGTCAAGAGACGGTACTGCAAAGAACACGCTTGAGCGGTTTAAGTATGTCGGACAAGCGTGAATGGCCCGGAACTGGCAAGAGGGTCGAAAAGGGCGCACTCGATGGTAGAGACCACTAACCAGATAGCAACTTGCTGATACCATTAACAACAGCCACGAACATACTGACACAAACGGCTGTCATGGCAACAATACAGTATGGTCATCCTCATCATCTGCGTCCTCCTCCTGCTTCATGCGCTCCCTAGCTAGAATCCAGAAACCCAAGAATGGCAGCAGGCCACCTACTCAGCTGCAAAGCCTTCATTGGCATCATCATCATCACCATCATCAGCATCATCACCATCCCCAGAATCATCGTCCTGGGTATCACGATGGAAAGACTGGCTGCGACAATTCTCAAAACCTTCTCATGCATGCGGGACGAATCGTCAAAGTAAGACTGCTCTCGTTTGGAGTTACGGGGAATGAAATACGGGCTGAGCACTTCGGGCTGACCTCTGGACCCTCATCACCCTAATCCCCAGAAAGAAGCCCCAAACCCCAAATGCAAATTCCATAACATGCTTTGATGTACCCCTCACGCCTGAATCCCCAAAGCCCTATACACCCCAACTCCAACAAACTAAGAAACCTCCGAAAAAAAGCCGTATATAGCTCTGGAAGAGGTGTCTGTCCTTAGTTTCTGGGGCACCGAAACCCTAAACCCCTGTAAACCCCCAAACACCTAAACCCCAAACTCCTCCACCTTAGGGCTTCCTGGCACAGGCAAGCCAAGCGCAAGGCTGGCCAAAGATAGGATGGTCGGGCCTGAGCCATCGGGGCCTTAATAATTACCTATAGTATTTTGGGGGCTCCTTATTATAACTATGATATAATGGGCCCCAAAACCCTATTCTAATTATTAAGGCTCCTATATTAAATCGAGATGTTCGTGTTACTAAGACAAGGGTTACTACAGGGGTGGCTAGGTGACCAGGGTTGTAGGTAGTAAGGAGGTTTTAGGGTTTCGGGTTCGCGCTGTCGGGTTCTCAACTGAAAATTGCTTCGGGTTTGGGAGAATTGCTGTACGGGTTAGGTGCATGGGGTTGAGGGTGCCGAGTTGTGATGGGGGTGAACAGTTGGGAACGATCTTGCAAGGAGTTGACGTTTGCGATTGCGGGTTCAGGGATCCATGGTCGCTTGTGTTTAAGTGAACGCCATCCTCCTTCCATTGGTGCCAAAGCCACAGAACTGTAAATGGGACACGGACAGCGCGTGCATCAACGACGCCATAACTATCTGCGACCTGTATTCCACACGCACTATGCTGACGTCATAGCGCGACACGAAGCTAAAGCTGAACAACTCACGGACTATATACGGCCAGTATCACCTCTCGCCCTCAAACTGGTCTGCAACTGTCAAAACGACGGTATGTAGTTGTAACATGTGCTTGTGTATAGATACTTAAAGAAACTGCAATGGCAAGCGGAGAATGACGACCGTGATTCTCATTGATCCTGGACGAACCTTCACCGGGCTCTCGGCTTTTGGACTCACGGTCGACTTTCCCTGGCAGTCTGTCTACAGGCTGCTTGTGCGAAGCTGGTTGTGGCATATTCTACTGAGAGTCATGTTACCACCACCATGACTATCGGCTATCCCGGTGCCCCGGAAAAAGGGTCGTCATCATCGTCATCATCGTTACCAACGCATATGCATCTCCGTAATGACGATCATCAGCTTCATCTTCATCGCCCGGCATCCGAGTCATCAGCACCACGCATTTTGAAGCCGTTGTCACTACCAGCATCAGTATCAGCATCTCATCATCATCGGCAGCAGCAGCAGCAACGATGCCATCACCGGCATTACCCAGATCTTCATCTTGCTCCCTCTTTCTCATCCCTGATCTCTGCTGTCGTTGTGTGGCAACTTGATTTCGATCCTCGATTGTTGTTGTTTGCAATTAAGCCGTGCAGCAGGAAGTCCTGCAGCCAGCGAAGCTTCCGATCAAGTTTCGGAGAGACTTGGCATCAGGAGGCTTCAGAAAGAAAGGAAGAAAGAAAGAAAGCAATTCTATTTCAAGCGCCCGCAACCCTGGATGACTGTCTTTCAGAGAAACAGACGCACTTCGAGCGTCAACTGCAAAGCTCGCTACGCCCCGTGCCCTGTCCCGCCTGGCCGCTGTCTAGGCGGAGTTCGAGGACCTTCACACATGAGAACTTCTCTGCTCCATAAGTGCGCAAGAAAACCCAGAGCTCTAAGCCCATGCATTGTCACAGGCATGCCGCGGATCCGGTCACTATATCTTACTCTCTGCAACCGGGCCATTCACTTACATGTACCGAGGACGACTGCAGCCGTAGCCAACCTTCGGCAGTGTCAGCCGGGGCAAGGGGAAAGCTTCCTGGCAACGGGACAGCTTGAAAGTGGCCACCACGACCCAGGGACGGATAGGAGCCTGCAGCTGCAACGGGCAAAACAGCGGCAGCTGCAGCCGCTGCTGAAGCCGCTGCCTGCCAGCGACTTCGAGATCAGGGGGCCTGGCCTGTCTCGGTGGTTTGCACCCCACGGGCAGATGCCGAAGCCTGAAGACTCCAAGCCTGCAGCAGCTCGAAAGCCGAAGCCCCGAACCTCCCTCGGCCAAACACGAGAGGCTCTCAATCGCACGACAGTTTTTCAGCTCGGACAATAGAGCCTCAACTAATGTTCCAGGGATTGGGGCGCTTTTTGGGCGGGGTTGAAGGGCTTCGGGGTTTAGGGCTAGGCCATATAAGAAGTTTGTTATAGAATGAGTATAAAAGCTCCGAACAGTCCAAGAGCGCCGCGCAATCCAGGCAAAAGACGCCCGCACCTAAACCCTAAAACCCTAAACCCTAAACCCCTGAACCCCTAAACCCACTCGAAGGCCGAATCGAGCACGTGACAACCTCGAGAGCCGAGCAGGAGTTCCACCCCAAAATACGTTCGGCACTCTGGCAGGAGTGACATTCCGATAGTTGGGAACCACCAACATGCTGGATAGTACAAAGACTTTACAGGGTGTGAGTGGGACTGCGGAAAGAACGTGATTTAGAGTGTCGAAGCAGGAGCTGAGCGCGCCTGTCTGGCGCACCTAGCGGAAACATCAACCAAATCCCTATAGGCTCTAGCACAATCTTTAAAAACCGCATAGGCTTCCCGACTGTTTGGGGGATAGATGCCTTGTCAGTGTTGTCTTACTCTTCGCTATGCAGGATACCTGCGCGGCTGCGCAGACAGCGTTCATGACCGCTGCGCTGTCAGGACCTTCATGCATGCAGATTATAGAGCCAGGGTCATCATCGGGCTGTCACGTTCTAGCACCAGCCAGTCCAAGATTCATGGCCGAAGGAGGTTCGGTTGCATTTGATAGTGGGTCTTGTGCAGATCTTAGGATCTGAGCCTGGGTTTCCACTATGGTGAACTCTGCACTCTCGAGCGCCGGAAGATTGTCTCGAATCACAAAGTTGAAGTCCTAAACTCCAAGTGAAAAGTGCTCACAGGCCTCTTATCCTAAACCGAAAATCCTAAAGCCCCTAAACTAGACCTCCCTTAGAACCATAATAAAAATAATGTTCTTAATTTTCTCTTGGGTTTTATATGAACAAAAGTACAACTCTTTTGGGGTGCCCAATATAATACGGCACCCTCCAAAAAGGACCCGAAAAAGAAAACCCTCAATTAGAGAACTATATCTAGGACCCTCCAACCATCAGCCTCAAACTCCGATGCGTTCCGCTTTATGCCCTAAACCCTAAACCCTAAAACAACACCTAAACCCTAAACCCTCCCTGAAGCCCCTGCCGACTGGTGAGGCCACCGAGGATAGCAGCCTGAGGTTGGGGAGTTTAGCTTCGGCCTATAGTCTCCATTGTAGTTCCTGTTTTGGTTTAACCAGTTATATACTAGTGACCCTATAAGGTAACACCAAAAAGGAACTGACCATAGGAGTTACCATAATGACATAATGACATGGGTGATTAGGTAGATCGTAAATGTTTTCGAACGATTGAACTATACCTTCAACCCAAACTACGTGTTAGCGCGCCTGTCATGCGGCTTCCGTTCTCCAGCAGATTTGATGTGAGAAGAAAGCAGATTTCGGCGGGTTTAGGGAAAGCCGGTGCTTCTCGCTTCGGCATTACTATATCATACTCTACTCTATCATAATACAGTACACTGATACTACAACACTCGACTGCATCATAATGTACTATACTGCTTATACCATACTCTACTGTAGAGGCCTTTTGGGGCTGATGGCTTTTGATCTGAAGGTTGACGGTTACGGACTTGAAGATTAGAGTTGAAAGCTTTGTGCTGTACGGTTTTGCTTTTGGGGTTTAGGGTTTAGGGTTTCGCTGGCTTTGTCATCGGACATCCGAAAACCTTTTCATAGTCGGTAGGATTCTAGAGATTTACCTTGGGCTTGACGGCCTTAGGGCTGCCAGGAAACGGTTCATATCGGGGCATTGACAATGGCAACAGGGCCTCGGAGTAGATTAGTGTTATAGTTTAGTTGCAACTATAATGAGATGCTGTTAGTGACTACTCCGACCTCTACTAGGTCGAGGTGGGTTTTGAGTGCTATAGGTGGGTTTCTGTAACGGGTGAGCAGCAAGAGCGTAAAACGGCTCTCTGCAGTTCCTAAGCAAACCGTGAAACCCTAAACCCTGAAACCCTAAAACTCAACAAGACGTACACGCTTCGCAGGTGTTCTGCGCGTCCTTTGGATACTACTACTACTACTACTACTACTACTACTACTACTACTACTACTACTACTACTACTACTGCGCCTCGAGTTTCGAGTTTCGCAGCTCTGGTTCATGGGTATCAGGGGTATGGGGATCTAGGCTTCAGGGGTGCTGGAGGTCTTCCTCTCACGGCTTAAACCCCAAACCCAGAAACTTCAGCCGGGGAGGGGGGGGGGGGCTCTGCCTTGACAGTGTAGGGTTTTCAGGGTTTGGCTTCGATCCTGGGGTTATGTAATTTAAAAGCTTCTATGCGGCTGGGGGGCCTTGTGGTTTTCAGGGTTTTCTGGGCCCTGTCCGTTCAGGACTTCGGCGCGTCAAGGCTTGTGATAGCTCTTTCGTTGAGGGGTTCTGCTATTGCCGTATGGCTCATGGCAAATCGCTCGGAGCCATGGGTTTCTCCTATGCTGAACCCTAGCCAAAATTATAATTTTAGCTGTTTCTTAGAGATTATAATAACCAAAAATTAAAAATTGTTTCTAAGTACGCCTAAGTCTCATGCATCTACTGCCACTCAAGACCGAAACAAAGATCGAAGGACTTTGTACACTGTGCCCCACCTGACCTTCTGAGGATGCGGCAAAGGGGGTAGCAGCTGGTGCCCAGCACCTCATGCGATTCTTCGGACGATGTCGGCAGCTTGAAAGAGTGTCACCACAACGGGGCATTGCCTGCCTTCGGCATCTTTTTGAACGAAAACAAGAATCCAAACCTCTCGCACCCCTGCAAACTAGTGTCCCAGAAAGCTGAAGCCGTTGTAAAATGCCCTCTCGCGCGATTGCAACGCAATGCGGCTGCCGGAATGAAGCAGGCACGGCCATTTTTGCACGAGCACGCTAGTTGAAAGGTTCTTCGCTTCACAGACTTGCAACGGAGAGAGAGAGACAGAGAGAGAGAGAGAAAGAGGCAGAAAGAGGCAGAGAGAGAGAGAGAGGACTAGGCCTTGCCAGAACATCCATCACAGAATAGCTGCGGGAGCAGCAGATGCGTCAGGTGAACATGCACCCCAAACCCTTCTTTACGAAGAGACCGCACCAGTCGCTAGCAGCTCATGGCCGCTCATGCTATAGCCGCTCATGCGATGGCCATCTTCATCATCTCGGGCTCCAGCAGAATGATGCCCAAGACACAACCAAGCATGAGGACCGCGTCATGCTGCGGTGAGACCTGGCAGTCAAGGAGTAATCGTCACCGAAGTCTCCAATGTAGCAAGCTTTTGCTTCAACCCTAATCTCGAGGGAGGCATGCGGAACTGGAACACAAATCAAAAACAGCCCAGGCACCTGGATGCGAAGCTCTTCACCACCCCGCTTGTCCTCCCTTTTGATGCTCCTCGCGATCACCGCACGCCTGTCCTGGGCAATCGCTTGACTGCTGCAAGTGTCTTGCACTCTTGCCCCTCCTCCTCCTAGTACTTCTACGAGTGGACTACAACGACTAGACAGCGACGACTAGAAAAGTACTACTACTACCGCTACTACTACTACTACTACTACTACTACTACTACTACTACTACTACTACTACTACTACTACTACTACTCCTACTACTACTACTCCTACTACTACTACTACTACTACTACTACTACTACTACTCCTACTCCTACTCCTACTACTACTACTACTACTGCTACTACTGCTACTGCTACTACTGCTACGACTGCTACTCCTGCTGTTGCTGCTGCTGCTGCTGCTGCTACTACTAGTACTACTAGTACTACTACTCCTGCTGCTACTGCTACCATGACTATACTACTGTGCTATTGCGGATGCATTCGGCACTATTGGCCCCCTCGTCCTGCTTCGTATCCGTTCTTATGATGAATGTCCTGTTTTCAACCTGTCAAGCAACCAAGGGACGATATTGTCATTTGTGGTGAGAGCTATCACGTTTTTCCTCTGGTGCATGTCTGTGCGTGTTTCGTTCTAGATGCCATCACCATTTGCCACTCTTCCTTGTTGTGGCCACATACAGCTCTTGTCGATTGCTTAACCGCTCATGCTCTGATGCCCGTTTTCATCAGTCTGCCCAAGTACTGGCGTTGACTGCAAGGGATGAGGGGCTTAAAGGTTCGACCAAACAGCAAAAGCTTGACAAACCGGGCCCAACGTCAGCCAGCGTCGAGAACTCCATGCAGAAGCTAGAGAGATCCTGGGAGCAGAAAAGCTGCAAACCCCACCCACAAAAAATGGTGTTGAGAATTGCAGAAGTTCAACATGCCGTTGCCATGCCTTGCACAGCTGTTCACCTGAAACAGCTACGGTGTGGTCACGCATGCTATCTTGAATCAAGTCCAACCAGACTGAATAGATAACCCTGCCGCATCCAAGCGTCGGTAGTCTTGATTTGGCAACATGGACTCTGCTTGTGGTGCAGGATCACACCGATCCCCTCCGGCTCGACAGAGACTTTGCCAAAATACGCACCAGTTCCGTCCATGATCGTCAAGAGTTTTCGTCCTCCCGCCGCACTGGCTCGGAGCATCATCTTGGCTGCTTTGAAAATATCGCTCATGCTGTCAGGAAACGAAAGAACGACTCGATTCTCCGCCGATTGAAAGCCCGGTTAAACAGATCCAGGTTGCATGATTCGTCTGCTGCACATCCGTGATGGAAATGATGCCACCCTGTTGCACGGTGGCCTTCCAAGTCGAATTCTCCCCTAAACCATACATGCGGAACCTTCGAGTCTGCAACAAGCAGATCCTGAATCTGCAAGCCATCACAAACGCCAAACAAAAACATGTCAAACAACAAAACCTCAGCATTGGTGGTC